>JAVTVY010027938.1:0-10941 GCA_036873755.1 Hanleya hanleyi | reverse complement strand
CAAGGCAGAAATAACTTGCTCATAAACGCGAGTGAAAACTAGAGGTTCCGCTTTGACCCTTGAGTTGCCGCTCCGGCATGAAGCCTATGCTGGTTGTTTTTTTGGGCAAAAACATACGTCTCCCCCAACCTCCCACCTTGCCTTGAATGGGCACATAATTTAAGGGAAAGTGATATAAAATGAATGTAGCAATAAGTATCTTAAACAAAGCTGCGTATCTAAAAATATTAATTACAAAGAAGCGATTTTCATTGTATATACATGTACAAGTAGATGAACGGTTGGACGGACATCGGACACGGGTGAATGCATGCACACATACACTAAAACCTGATCAAATGCGGGGGCTATCCCAATGAAGCTTCCATCCAAGTTTGGTGAAATTCCATCCAATAGTTCTCAAGGTATCTTGCAGACAAAGCCTGTATACACATGTACAAGCAGATGGACGGACGGACACCGGACGAATGCAGGCACACACACCAAAACCTAGTCAAATGAGGGGGCTATCCTAATGAAGCTTCCATCCAAGTTTGGTGAAATTCTGTTCAGTAGTTCTCCAGATATCTTGCAGACAAGCCCTGTATATACATGTACAAGTAGACGGACGGACGGACACCGGACATGGATGAATGCACGCACACACACCAAAACCTAATCAAATGAGGGGCTATCCCACTATAGCTTCTATCCAAGGGGAGTGAGATTCCGTCCAGTAGTTCTCAAGATATCTTGCAGACAAGGCCTGTACATACATGTACAAGTAGATGGATGGACAGACGGACACCGGACACGGATGAATGCACGCATACACCAAAACCTAATCAAATGAGGGGGCTATCCCAATGAAGCTTCCATCCAAGTTTGGTGAAATTCTGTCTAGTAGTTCTCCAGATATCTTGTAGACAAGCCCTGTATATACATGTACAAGTAGATGGACGGACGGACAGACACAGGACATGGACGAATGCACGCACACACACCAAAACATAATCAAATGAGGGCGGCTATCCCACTGAAGCTTCCATCCAAGTGTGGTGAAATTCCGTTGAGTAGTTCTCAAGATATCTTGCAGACAAGGCCTGTATATACATGTACAAGTAGATGGACGGACGGACGGACACCGGACACGGATGAACGCATGCACACAAACCAAAACCTAGTCAAATGAGGGGGCTATCGGTATCCCAATGAAGCTTTCATCCAAGTTTGGTGAAATTCCATCTAGTAGTTCTCCAGATATCTTGCAGACAAGCCCTGTATATACATGTATAAGTAGATGGACGGACGGACGGACACCGGACATGGATGAATGAACCCACATACACCAAAACCTAATCAAATGAGGGGGCTATCCCAATGAAGCTTCCATCCAAGTTTGGTGAAATTTCATCCAGTAGTTCTCCACATACCTTGTAGACAAGAGTAGTCCTGTACATACATGTAACAAAGCTGGACATCAGAAACAGATGGATGCACGCAAACAAACCAAACCCTAATCGGATGAGGAGGCCATCACGATAAAGCTGCCATCCAAGTTCGGGGAAATTCCATCCAGTAGTTCTTCAGATATTTTACAGACAAGGCTTGTCTATACATGTACAATTAGACAGCCGGGATGAACACCAAACACGCGCGTACACCAAAACATAATAAGCTGCGGAGGCCATTCCAATAAAGATTCCATCCACGTCTGGTGAAGTTCACCAGAGGCCATCACGATGAAGCTTCCATCCAAGTACGGAAAAATTCCGTCCAGTAGTTCTCCAGATATCTTACAGACAAGGCATGTCTATACATGTATAAATAGATGGACAGGCAGACAGACAACATACCCAGACGAAAGCATGCATGCATACCGAAACCTAATCAGATGAGCCCATTGCAATGAAGCTTCCACCCAAGTTTGGCGAAATTCCGTGGGGTAGTTCTCCAGACAAGGCTAGCATATACATGTACAAGTAGATGGACGGATGGATGGACACGAACGAACGCTCGCACACACACACACCAAAACCTAATGAGACGAGGGGCTATCCCAATGAAACTTCCATTCAAATTTGGTGAAATTCCGTCGAGTAGTTCTCCAGATATCTTGCAGACATGCAAGGTCTGTGTATACATGAACAATTAGATGGACGGACGGACGATGGACATGGATAAATGCACACACACACCTAAACCTAACCTAATCAAATGAGGGGGCTATCCCAATGAACCTTCCATCCAAGTTTGCTGAAATTCTGTCCAGTAGTTCTTCAGATATCTTGCAGAAAGTGCCTGTATATACATATGCATGTACAAGTACATGGACAGACGGACGGACACCGAACATGGACGAACGCACACACAAACCAAAACCTAATCAGATGAGAGGGCTATCCCAATAAAGCTTCCATCCAAGTTTGGTGAACTTCCGTCACGTAGTTCTCCAGATATCTTGCAGACAAGGCCTATATATACATGTACAAGTAGATGAACGGACGGACGGACACCCGACACGGATGAATGCATGCACACATACACCAAAACCTGATCAACTGAGGGGGCTATCCCAATGAAGCTTCCATCCAAGTTTGGTGAAATTCCATCCAGTAGTTCTCAAGATATCTTGCAGACAAGGCCTGTATATACATGTACAAGTAGATGGACGGACACCGGACACGGATGAACGCATGCACACACACCAAAACCTAATCAAATAAGGGGGCTATCCCAATGAAGCTTCCATCCAAGTTTGGTGAAATTCCGTCCAGTAGTTCTCAAGATATCTTGCAGACAAGGCCTGTATATACATGTACAAGTAGATGGACGGACGGACGGACACTGGACACGGATGAATGCACGCACACATACCAAAACCTAATCAAATGAGGGGGCTATCCCACTGAAGCTTCCATCCAAGTTTGGTGAAATTCCATCCAGTAGTTCTTAAGATATCTTGCAGACAATGCCTGTATATACATGTACAAGTAGATGGACGGACGGACGGACACCGGACATGGATGAATGCACACACACACACCAAAACCTAATCAAATGAGGGGGCTATCCCAATGAAGCTTCCATCCAAGTTTGGTGAAATTCCATCCAGTAGTTCTCAAGATATCTTGCAGACAAGGCAAGGGGACGGACAGACATCCATCCAGACATCCATCCATCCAGACAGACAGACAGCACAAACACTAGATGTCTCCCCCCAACATAGTTGGGGGAGACATAATTAGTAGGGATCAGACCACACTGTACCTACTGAAAAAAAACCAATCACAATGACCTTGACCTAAATTTTGGAACGTGACACATCGTCTCCCCCTCAATGTATCTACTGACACAACACTGTATTTTTAATGTAATTACATCTAAAAAAGTTACACGGGTTCTGACTAGCTTGTTACCAGTGCATTTCATGCAAATTTCCCTGAACAGGTCAACAGCGTGTGCCTGCTAGGGGCAGCAGGAAATTTGCCTTCCGTCGGGGTATTCGCTGAATAATCCTGGCGCCATCTGGTGGCCATCTACAACGCCTTGTAAACAAACATGGTTGTGTGTTTGACCGACATGCTTTTTTGTCTATCTAGAATAGGTTTTGATAATGATAATTATGTATCAAGAATATGGAGTGTAATTGTACAGATATATCATGCTCCGGGGGTGTATTTGCGATAAATCCCGGTCTCCACCATGTTAGTCATGGTCTTGACCGGGATTTATCATAAATACAGCCACGAAGCATGATATATCTGCATAATATCTCTATTTTGGGTCACAGTGACCTTGATCTAAATGATGGTACATAACACATCGACTTTATCTAGGAATGTATCTAATGACACAAACAAAAATAGACCTTTACTGATTTTCTGATTTCGGAGTCTCAGCGACCTTGACCTTTGAACTTGACTTAAACTTCGGATACATGATACAGTGTCTTTCATGCTGTACCGGGTGAGGCAAAAAAAAAAATGTCCTCCTGTGGTTTTGTTCAGTTGGTGAAGAAACTGAAAAGACTTTTATTTATTTTCAGATAGTTCTGTTGCACGTTTTTTCAATGCCAAGTAACAACTCTCGGAGAGAAAGTCTTGAAGTGCAACAGAGATACCTGGGAAAAGCTAAACATGTAGAGTGTCTCATTCCTGTGTCTGTTTTCATGCATTTCCACATTATGTAGAGCATGCACTTTCTATCCATGAACATCATTGGTATATACACATTATATCTTCAGATGAATAAATTAACAAAACCACAGGTGGACATTTTTTTTTACTCACCCTGTATCTACGGGCACAAAAAAAAATCGTGATTTTTAACTCTTTCTTGACTTTGGGATTACCTTGACCTTTGGCCTTTGGTGCGTGACATATGTACCGACACAAAAGAATGTGACCTGTCATAATTTCCTGATTTTGGGGTCACAGTGGCCTTGACCTAAATTTTGGTACAGGACACATTGTCTTCCCTTGATGTATCTATGGACACAAAAAATCATGAGTTTTAACAATTTCCTGATTTTGGGGTCACAGTGACCTTTGACCTTGACCTAAATTTTGATGTGGACACATCTTTCCCACCTTATGAATCCACTCACAAAAAAAATAGTGATTTTCAAGAATTTACAGATTTTTAGGCTGCATTGACCTTTGACCGCTGAACTCGACCTATATTTTGGTATGCGTCAGATATCTCCCCCTAGGGTATCCACTCAGCAAAATTTGAGAACAAAACAGTAGATAGAAAACTGTCAATGATCAATGATTTCTCGATTTTTAGGCCACAGTGACCTTTGACCTGTGACCTCAACCTCAATTTTGGCATGCGACACATCGTCTCTACTAGTGTATCCACTCACAAAAAATTGCAACTGCATGATTTCCTATTTTCTTCAGCCAGTGACCTTTGACCTTGACTTCCATTTTGATACGTGGCGCATCTCCTCCTAGGGTATCCACTTACCAAATATTCAATCTCTAGATAGACTGGGCACTGGGAGATGGACAGACAGACAGACACCACCACCACATAATACATCTGCCTTTGGGTGGGCGAATAATCAGATAACATGAGGGTGAGACTCACAAATCTCCTTGGCTTCCCCCAAGCAATTGAGAAATATGCTGAGAATGTGCAACATATTATGGCTATATTTACTAATCATTCAGAATTGTTTTTTTAGAGAATATCATGAATTCTGCAGATGTAACAGCTACATTCAAGCATATATCACAAAATCATAGATTACACAAAAAAGGGGCATAACTCTGTAAAATAAGGGCAATTTGGTAGCTGTACCGAACACAGTTCTTCAGATATAACTGGTTACATCAAGCATATCCAAGATTACTACACCCGAAAAGGAGCATAACTCCATAAAATAAGGGAAGAGACGATGAACATTTTGTACACATTCAGAATACAGCTAGATAAATAAGTTTCCAAAATTTATTAGCTGTACCGAGCATGGATCTGCAGATATAACTGGTTACATTAAGCATGTATCACAAAATCAGAGATTATTGCACCTGAAAAGGGGCATAACTCCACAAAATACGGGTTGAGAGGACTAATTTTCTGCTGGTTTCTAGAATACAACTATATAAATAAGTTTCCAAAATGTAGTAGCTGTATCAAACACAGTTCTGCAGATACAGTTCGTAACATTCAAGCATAGATCATAAATTCAGAAATTGATACATCTCTAAGGGGGCATAACTCTGTAAAATATGAGCCAAGTAGAGCCATTTTCAATAGAGGTGACTGATTTATAACTAGATAAATAAGTTTCCAAAATATGGTCACTGTATCTCAAGCAGTTTTGCCTAAAATGCGGTAACGAACGGACGGACATGACGACAACAATACCCGGAGGCCAAAATGGCTGAGGGGTAAAAGCTAAAATCTCTAGATAAGGCAAACTAAAATTTACTTTACTGAATGGGCATAAGCACACCCTTCATCTGACCGTAGCAAGCTGGTGTGATGGTGGTCAGCCGATGTGTATATTTTTGTTCGACAGATTGGGTTTAGGTTAGGTTTGGGATTTCTTTCAAATTTTTTTGAGGTTATGGGTAATAATTAGGGATATTCATGCACAGGAAATGACAGTCATCATTCCCATAGGTCTGTTCCATAGCAGGACGTCTTGCACTTCGAGATATCATAAAAAAAGAAGAATGATGCTATTCATCAAAGATTTCTTTTCACTTTCTCTAGAGCCAATCAAAAAGATACAGAAACTTCACTGGAAAATCATTTCCAATTTTCGTATGATATCTCGAAGTGCAAGACATCATGCTGTGACACAGACATATCAGAATGATGACTGTCATTTGCCCTGAATGAATATCCCTAATACTGCCTATAACCTCAGAAGAAATCTGAAAGAAATGCCCATTTCTAACACCATCTCATCTCAGATCTGTCAAACACAATTATGTGCGACAGCTGACCACTATCACACCAGCTTGCTATTGTTGGTTGGATGTAGGGTGTGATAAGACAATCTCAGAAAATTACCTCTGAAGGTTCTAAGATGTTCAACTGAGGAGGGTCTGTTTTGGGTTCCTCAGGTAATCTCAGACGCAGTCTTGTTGTAGCCATGTCCAGCTCATCTGTGGAGGAGACCTGTTCTCGGAGGGCCAGCCATAGTGCTCGTAAACTCTACAATAGTGAGAGAGTGAGTTAGGGTTTAATGTCACGTCCAGCAATATTTCGGCCATATACCATGTATACATTTAGCAGCGATATAACTAAATACGATATGATTAGCTGGATATGTGTGACTATCGATGTTCAGCCATCATGTAGAGGAAATTAATCTTCCCTTGTGGCAACAGACATGGTACAAAACTCATGCTGCTCACCCACTTGGGGTTCTCTACAATAGTCAGACATTAGCCATTTATATAAATCTGAGACCATGAAATTTAACTGAGCTATTCTACCTGGTGATAATTGCAGAATAGTTCACATCTGAATTATTTTTAGTAGAACTTCCAGTTTTGTAACAATAGCTGCTAAGAATAAAAAACATGAGATTGATCTAATCAAAACCCCTCGGCTTTCCCCAAGTGATAGAGACCCATGTGTAGTGTGAATTGGGGAAGAGATAGTTCTATGTGGGATGATGAAGATATACCGGTAGTTAGTTACATTCAGGCATATAGGACAGAAATAGAAAAATTATATATCTGTAAAGGGGCAAAAACTCTGTAAAATATGGGTCGAGGGGAGCCACTTTCGATAGGCATGTGACTTAGCACTCTGTAAAATAAGAACCGAGATGAATAAGCTGTACCAAACATGGATCTTCAGATATAACTTGTACATTCAATTATAGATAACAAAATCAGAGATTATTACATCCAAAAGGGGCATAACTCCATAAGCCGAGGCGAGTAATCCTTTGTTGGCTTGTAGAATACAGCAATATAAATAAGTCTCCAAAATATAGTAGCTATACCAAACACAGTTCTGCAGATATAGTTGGTTACATTCAGGCATGTAGGACAGAAATAAAAATTAACATATCTGTAAAGGGGCATAACTCTGTAAAATATGGGCCGAGGGGAGCCACTTTCGATAGGTGGCCCTCCGCAGTTTCGTAGTAATGGCCCCTCTCTAATTTCATAATACGATAGACTGCCCTTGTTCTGCTACATCATAATTCTTCTGGTCTTCTTAATAGCTTATATCTATAATGCCATCCTGTTCAGCATTATCAACGCTGCAAACGAGTACGTACAAATCGAGTGCTGGCTTCGTCTACACGCTGATCGGGATCATGGAGTAAAGTTTGTCCTGCCTCAGTTATGCCCCTTGGGTGTGCCTAAAAATCGGGACTCATTTACGGGAAGAAAATCTGACAAAAACGGTTAGGTTTTCACCCCCTTTTTTTTGCCTTTTTAAGTTGAGACCGGACCAGGGAACGTGAGTAAGAAGTTTAATTGAAATCGCTCTTACAGATTTTTCTGGAAATTGAGCCGAATTTGACCATTTTTCGACATTTTTAAGGGGTTTTCTAGGGAAAATGAAGCAAGCATGGAGAAGAATGTTCGAGTTAAATTTTTCTATAACATAGCAGTGTTATATCTTAAAATAATAGTTTCATCATGCTCTTTCAGAAAATATATACATATAAGTGATTTGGGTTGAAGGTTTTGCGACAACTGGTGGCCGAAAAACGGACCCATAGTCTATTCCATGCCGAATAAAAGAATCTCCGGAGTGCACCCTTAAGGCATAATAGTGGAGTCTATGCATTATCTTAATGTAGACTCCGTTACGGAGCGGAGATGTATCATTACGCCAGATTGTTTAATTTTGACTGCCTAGTTATACCTGAAGCTCTATTTTTCGGAAGCAGGTGGAAAGAAGACCAGGAGTTCGATTAAAATAATCCACAGTGTGTCCATTAGTATACAATTGAGGTTACTGCATACTGTATTCCATACAGGAGTTATCTCCCCCTGGACTGAGATTTGGGTGGATATTATGGCAGAACGAGGTCCTATCAGAATGATATAAATTTGCCAGTGTAAATTTTCTTTACAAGAGAACCCATTTACAGTCCATAAAGGATGGAATGGATGTATATTATTATGGTTTTACAAATTATTTCTCAAGTTTCTGAAGTATTTCCCATGTTTCTAAGAGAAAATTGAGTGCAAAATTACCAATAATTTGACTTGGTTACATCGCTTATTTGCATTTTCCCGCGTTTCTGCTATCATTGGAAAGCGGAAAAGTAACCACGGCCTTCATATTGCCGAATGGATGACCATTATTAAGAAGAAATAGGTTAATTTTGAGTTTTGTTCTCGAAAATCCTGCTAGAATTGGCAAAATTGATCAAAACAAAGATGGGGTAGGGGGAAAGTTATCGGTCGGATTTCCCAAAATAATATGTATAACTGGCAAGTGTTGTATACCGCCATACTCGCAAACACTCTGAGATTACGATACATGTGAATAATTAATTTCGTAAAAAACATCCTGCCCCTTAAGGTGGTCCTCCGCAGTTTCGTAGTAATGGCCCCTCTCTAATTTCATAATACGATAGACTGCCCTTGTTCTGCTACATCATAATTCTTCTTGTCTTCTTAATAGCTTATATCTATAATGCCATCCTGTTCAACATTATCAACGCTGCAAACGAGTACGTACAAATCGAGTGCTGGCTTCGTCTACACGCTGATCGGGATCATGGAGTAAAGTTTGTCCTGCCTCAGTTATGCCCCTTGGGTGTGCCTAAAAATCGGGACTCATTTACGGGAAGAAAATCTGACAAAAAACGGTTAGGTTTTCACCCCCTTTTTTTTGCCTTTTTAAGTTGAGACCGGACCAGGGAACGTGAGTAAGAAGTTTAATTGAAATCGCTCTTACAGATTTTTCTGGAAATTGAGCCGAATTTGACCATTTTTCGACATTTTTAAGGGGTTTTCTTGGAAAAATGAAGCAAGCATGGAGGAGAATGTTCGAGTTAAATTTTTCTATAACATAGCAGTGTTATATCTTAAAATAATAGTTTCATCATGCTCTTTCAGAAAATATATACATATAAGTGATTTGGGTTGAAGGTTTTGCGACAACTGGTGGCCGAAAAACGGACCCTTAGTCTATTCCATGCCGAATAAAAGAATCTCCGGAGTGCACCCTTAAGGCATAATAGTGGAGTCTATGCATTATCTTAATGTAGACTCCGTTACGGAGCGGAGATGTATCATTACGCCGGATTGTTTAATTTTGACTGCCTAGTTATACCTGAAGCGCTATTTTCGGAAGCAGATGGAAAGAAGACCAGGAGTTCGATATAAATAATCCACAGTGTGTCCATTAGTATACAATTGAGGTTACTGCATACTGTATTCCATACAGGAGTTATCTCCCCATGGACTGAGATTTCGGTGGATATTATGGCAGAACGAGGTCCTATCAGAATGATATAAATTTTCCAGTGTAAATTTTCTTTACAAGAGAACCCATTTACAGTCCATAAAGGATGGAATGGATGTATATTATTATGGTTTTACAAATTATTTCTCAAGTTTCTGAAGTATTTCCCATGTTTCTAAGAGAAAATTGAAGGCAAAATTACCAATAATTTGACTTGGTTACATCGTTTATTTGCATTTTCCCGCGTTTCTGCTATCATTGGAAAGCGGAAAAGTAACCACGGCCTTCATATTGCCGAATGGATGACCATTATTAAGAAGAAATAGGTTAATTTTTTGAGTTTTGTTCTCGAAAATCCTGCTAGAATTGGCAAAATTGATCAAAACAAAGATGGGGTAGGGGGAAAGTTATCGGTCGGATTTCCCAAATAATATGTATAACTGGCAACTGTTGTATACCGCCATACTCGCAAACACTCTAAGATTACGATACATGTGAATAATTAATTTCGTAAAAAACATCCTGCCCCTTTAAGGTGGCCCTCCGCAGTTTCGTAGTAATGGCCCTCTCTAATTTCATAATACGATAGACTGCGCCCAATTCTCTTCATCATAATTCTTCTTGTCTTCTTAATAGCTTATATCTGTGCCATCCTATTCAGCATTATCAACGCTGCAAACGAGTACGTACAAATCGAGGGCTGGCTTCGTCTACACGCTGATCGGGATCATGGAGTAAAGTTTGTCCTGCCTCAGTTATGCCCCTTGGGTGTGCCTAAAAATCGGGACTCATTTACGGGAAAAAAATCTGACAAAAAACGGTTAGGTTGACACCCACTTTTGTTTGCCTTTTTAAGTTGAGACCGGACCAGGGAACGTGTGTAAGAAGTTTAATTAAAATCACTCTTACAGATTTTTCTGGAAATTGAACCGAATTTGACCATTTTTCGACATTTTTAAGGGGTTTTCTTGGAAAAATGAAGCAAGCATGGAGAAGAATGTTCGAGTTTAAATTTTCTATAACATAGCAGTGGTATATTTTAAAATAATA
>JAVTVY010027937.1:0-112423 GCA_036873755.1 Hanleya hanleyi | reverse complement strand
ACTCGCTTGACACTGTTGTCACAGATTTTCTCGTGGCAATGTAAGTTGGAGGAACGGTGAAACACCCGATGGCATTGGGCACAACTGTAAGACTGAGCGTACTGGCTCATATCGTAGATCAGCGAAAAATGACTCACGCCATTGTCGTCGAACACATTGACTTTCATCGTAGCAGCATACCGTTCTGTTGAACGACGAACCAATTCAGCCACAAATGTATCCTCCTCGCATTGTAATCGGTACACAAAGATATTGATGTTGAACAGTGTTTCCACGTCATCCAAATTCTTGAACGGAACTCCACGGAAGTGCCGCTTATCCAAGTCTTGCTGCTGTAAATACTGTTCCCAATAGTCATTGGCCACTGTGTCACAAGCCTGGGGGTCACACTCGTCCACATGCACGGCCAAACACCGAAACAGACATTTCCGGTCTTTGTAGGGCGCCTTTGCCCCTCCTGTTAATGCATACAGGCCTTTTCGATGAAGCAACCACGGGGGTAGTAGTACAGGAGCACCGATAGGATGATCTCTCATTTTCGTGACGAAAAATGTGACGTTGGTCACCATTTCCACAAGCCATTGGGCATTGGGGCGTTGCAACCGGGCCCATTCCAATGGATCCAACGTAGTCAGTTGGTCGATGAGTGGCTCCAGAGAAATCGCATCCGTCACCGTGAACGGCTGATCAAACACATAGGTATTATTGCTGGGATAATAATACCGCACCTGATCCGTCTCCTTGTGCCGTAAAATGTACCCGAATGTCATATTCAACTTGAACGCTGTCACCTGATCTGTGAAAATATTCTCGGCATAGGTAGACAAATACGTGAGGTCCTGCAATCGAAAGTTATACAAGTCCAATAGACGACGGTCACGATGAAAACAATGGCGTATGGTAGCCCAGTGACGTCGATAAATGTCCCTGACACGCTCGTCTTCAGGCAAGACTTTAACCGGAGGTGCTGCTGGATCCCAGGGAAAATCTTCTCCACGTCTCATGCTTTCGTCTCATACAAGCGGATAGGCAAGCAGGCAGGCAGACAGGCAGGCAGACAGGCTGGTCAGGTCAATCAGGCAGGTAGGCTGGTGAGGTCAATCAGGCAGGTAGTGCAATGAATACACCCCACCCCTAAAAATCCCCTGCTTTTATACGTTTTTCTACAATCCGCCATCTTAAACCCACCATCCATCCCACCACCACCCACCCACAGCCGCCATCTTAAACCCACCATCCATCCCACCACCACCCACCCACAGCCGCCATCTTAAACCCACCATCCATCCCACCACCACCCACCCACAGCCGCCATCTTAAACCCACCATCCATCCCACCACCACCCACCCACAGCCGCCATCTTAAACCCACCATCCATCCCACCACCACCCACCCACACGCATGCGCACACCGCCACAATACCGCCACATTTTTTGTGTTGTGACGTCACAAAAGGTTCTGCGCATGCGCAGTGAAGCGCTGTTGGCTCGAAATGCTTGATGTATACTACTAGCTGGTATTGGTTATTGTGCTATTGAAAGAAAGTCTCTCTCTCGGGTAAATAAGTTGACCCTGAAAAGGGGCTTTGGAATCGAACTTGACGGTTTACTTTCTGTAGATTCTGCGAACAGTTCGTCCATTGTGCCGGCATAGTGGACATCTCACTGTAAGATGCTGGCAGGGCTCCGATGGTTCTGCATTGCGTAGCAGCTTTGTTAGGCACTCCAAACACAGGCAAAGATAACCGCATGGAAAAAAGGCATATATTGCCATCGTCCCTTTGCATGTACAGCATTGGACCTGGTCTTGAAATTTCCTTATTGTCTCCGTGACAACAGCCACTCGCTTCTGGTAACTGGAAAGTCCACGATGATGGCAGCCCCTGTAACCGTTTACGCATACTAGATGCCATTGTAAATACGCCGATGTTGGCTCTCGACGTCACGGGCTTGGGGCCGTATCTTAATTTTACGGAGGTCGGTATACGAAAATAGTACCTTAGGTGTATCAGACCTGGGTTCAAATATATATATTTTTTTCAATATCGAGGGGTATCAAAATGTTGTTGTTGTTGTTGTTGTTGTTGTTTGAAAACAACGACAACGCTTCTGGACGAAAACGCAATAAGTGTGCTTAGTAGAAGTTACTCTCTCGAAAAATATGGGTGGCCCTGAAAAGGCACTTGCAAGGTCGAGGAGGGGAAGCTTACTTCCACTTCCCCTTCGACACGCTGTAGTAGTGGCCGGGTCGGCTTCCCTGTGGGAAGTGCCGGCTGCCTGGCGCAGCAAATTACAACACATATTGTAAATTACCCACAAGGGAAGTGAGAAGAAGTGCCGACATACTGTCAGAGTCACATGACTTGACAGTATAGTCTTTTGGTTAACCTATTCTAAAGCACATACCAAGAATCTAAAGATTCGTGATATGTGTTGATGTGGCAATTTAGATGACATGAGCACACTGCCCCTAGCATCGACATAAGCGGTGTTAGATACAAATCTAGAGAGCTATGATGGAAATGCTCTGACAATTCGTATATTGGTAATTGGTGAGCTGTGTCGCTGTGACAACTCGTACACTGGGGATTGGTGAGCTGTATCGTCGTCAGATAAAAATGACGGCATTTAACACAAAAGACTAGTCTGTAAGGCCCGATGTCGACCCAGCATCAACTTCCCACAATGCCAACATATATCATAGACCAAAAGGTCTGTACAGTGGGCGGGCCTCGGGGACGAAACATCCACCAGCAGAATCTCGCCATATAGAGGTAAAAATTACAACACATATAAGGGAAGTGGGAAGAGGTACCGACATACTGACAGTCACATGACTTCACAGTACAGTCTTCTGGTTAACCTATTCTAAAGCACATACCAAGAATCTAACTGTTCGTGATATCTGTTGTATCTCAGATACGCTTCTATTGTACCTGTCCATGTGGCAACTTGGATGGCATGACCACACGGCCCCTTGGCACCGGCATAAGCGGTATTGGATACAAATCTAGAGAGCTGTGATGAAAATGCTCTGAACCAGTCGATGACTGAGCGGCCCACGTTGGTGGTGTAAATGGGCTTGCCCTCGCCAGTTGACATCCTCGCTGTTCTTTTGAGGGTCTTTTTCTCCACCTCCTCCTTCTTTTGCTCCCCCTCCCCCACCCATGTTTCACTCTCATCTGCCCGCTCTCTTTGTCTTTCACTCCCTGATCCGTCACCTTTGCTTGTTGACAAGTTGTGTGATTTGTGATGAATAGACGGCTAAAACCCCAGAGGGCTTGTTCTATCCCAAAATAAAACGATGGTATAGATACGGTGGGTGAAGGCTTTTAACACATACAAAAGAAAAAAACAAGGCAAGTTAATGCATAGTACGTGATACTATACGGAGAAATAGGCTACATTTTCATGAGATAAGACTTGAGCTTAGATTTAAATAGCGGAGATGAGAATATAGATCTGAGCGGAGATGGAATTTTGTTCCATTCCCGTGGTCCTGCTAATCTCAAGGTATAGAAAGGAAAAATTGACTGACAGAAGGGCCTGTAACGGTTAATTTGCTGGTTTCTTGTTTGATATCGGTGCACTGCAGAAAGTCTTGTAAAATAATTTTTAAGGCGTTTCGGTATAATTTCAGGGTGATACATAAAAAAGTATGTACAAAACTTAGGGAAACATATAGATTAAGTTTAGTTAAAGGCAGGATTTATAATTTCGAAAAGATAGCTTGCTTATGGTCACGTTTATTGGATAAGGTGATTACTCTTATTACGCGTTTCTGTAGTACAATTAACGCGTTAATATGAGTAAGGTAAGTATTGCCCCAAAGAATGTTACAATAGGACAGAGAGGGATATATCATAAAGTAATACATGTAATACAGAATATAGTGTTGATATGAATAATAACTCCTGTATTTCTTGTAATGTCTTTGTAGATATAATCTATATGAGTTGTCCAACTTAGTTTATTATTCAAGAAGATGGCAAGGAATTTAAAGTTACTAATCTCTTCAATTTCTCAAACGTTGTTTTCTTCTTGGGCTAACTATCATATATTTAGGGTTTTTTGACATTTAAAGATAGGCGATTTGCACAAAACGACATATGAAGTTTTTGCAGTTCGTCTAACATAATTCGAGCAGCATCAGACAAGTCTTTGGAAGAACAAACTACATTCGTGTCATCAGCAAAAAGGATCAGTTTGAGATAGTCTGTTACGTTAATAATATTATTTATATATAACACAAATAGAAGCGGTCCAAGAATAGATCCTTGTGGTACACCACATGTGATATCGGTAGGAATAGCGAAACAGACTGTACCCTACCAGACAGGTAGCTTCTGAACCAGCTATTGGGTGACTCGCGGAAACCGTAGTGGTATAGTTTGGAGATTAAGATATCATGATTGACTGTACCAAAAACATGGGATAGGTCAAGAAACATGACTATGCTGTAATCCGTTGATTCTTTTGCACCCACCAAGTTACCATAGAGAGATGTCGCAGCCTGCGAAGTGGAGTGATTAGACCTAAACCCGAATTGGTTCTCAGAGATGATGTCCTAGTTTTCCAGAAAAGTTATCATCATGTTTACTGCAATTTTTTCCAGGATCTTGCTAAAGCTCGACAGGACTGATATTGGTCAATAATTGTCAAATAGCATGGGCTTGCCACATATGAGGATTGGTATAACAATCAGGTACCATTCCAAGCTTGAAAGACAGGTTTATAAAATGAGCAAGAGGAACAGAAACAGAAGAAGCTAAAGTTTTACAATGGACATCCGATTTCAAGCACACAATAAAAGTCTGATCATGATTTGGAGTTGTTGGAGAAAATTCAAAACTTTCAGCAGGTGCAGGGCCAAGGAATTTGCCAAACTTTGGAACCGGAGGAATTTTTTAGTCTAGATTAGACGCTATAGTGAGTTAAAATATTCGTTAAATTTATTAACTGCTAATCTCAAGGTACCTCTTCACCATTAATTAAAAATGTATTAGATAAAGACGTGTCTTTCTTCCGATTCATCAACTGGTTTAATATTTTCCAAGTTCCTTTAATATCCTGATTGCACTGGGTGAATTTGTTTTCGAAGTAGTTATTTTTTGAAAGCCGAATAGTATGATTAAATTTGTTCCTGTATAATCTGTATGTGCATTGTCATCCCGACTGCAAAGATACCGTCGATATAAGCGATTTTCTTCATGGATAGAAGTAAGTATTTCATGGGTTAACCATGGTTTAATAATACGCTTAGAAGATTCACTGGAAAGCAATCATTATACACTATGTTAAATTCGGCCAGAAAATTGTCTAACGCAATACTACAATCATCATCTTCACGCACTACAGTATCCCAATTCTTTCATTCTCAGAGCAAATTCTTCCTTTTTTTCGTGGCTAACTCGTCCATATGTTATATTAGAACACGGAGAATTATATTAGTAGTAAACGAAAAATCGGAAAATGATCAGTTATGTCCGTTAAAAATAGACCTGATACAAGATTGTCTTCATGAAAATCTATGAGCGTTGCTGTATGCGATTTAACTCTGGTAGGTTTAGTAATCTGTGGAAAAAAATACTGCGATTTCATAATTTCAAGAAAATCTTTCAATGAGCTATGGATATCAGTTTTGAATCAGTCGATATTGAAATCGCCCATAAGAATACATATATTCGGTTCTGTGTCAGGTGTTTTAAGCAAAGAAGATAGATGATTGTTGAACGCATTAATATTTTTTACCACGAGGTCGGTAGAATATACCCACTAAGTATTTGATACCGTTGAAGATCAGTTCTAGGAAGAGTGTTTCAAATTCGCCATCATTGTCAAGAAATGATAAGTCATTCTGTATTTACATGATTTAATAGAATCCTTAACATACAGGACAAGACCCCCGCCCTTTCTCTTACTTCTCGATGATGGAAAGGGCGTGTATCCAGGAATATCAAATAACGTTTCAGTCGAGGGATCTAACCAGCTCTCAGAAAAACCTAGAACAGAGAAACTATGCTTCAAATTGTCAATAAATCCTGTAATTCCGAGAAGTGTTTTTTAAGACTCCTGGTATTCATATGTGAAAACGACAGCGATTCATTTACCAGGAGAGGTTTGAACCTTAGGTTCTTCCAAAAATGATGTCTCTGTAAAGTAATTAGGTTGATGGATATCAATACTCCTCCAGTGTGAAATTTCATATTCTTTGTCGTCCGTTTGATTTTTGCTGTGATCAATATCATTCAGCGCAATCAGATTAGAACATTTATTGTTAAGGAATGAGAGATCAACACTGGTATTTGTAGTAGTCGGCAGACTCTCAGGTTCAGGAAGATCTGCTTAAAAAAATGGTAATGCTGTTATAGGCTCCGGGAATGGAACACCCTCATTACCTATGTTATATTGAGGTCGATGAGATTCTGCTATTTTTAGCTCTCCAGAGTTCGCGCGATTTTCAGCCAATCAAGATAGACGGGATGCAATTTTCGGCCAATCAAAACAGACTTGCACTTGCTGTGCTTTCTTTTACATCCGCTCTCGTTCAAGGCGCGAAATTTTCAATCCTACTTTTTTTCTCACAAAATCGACCTAGCGCAAATACAATCAATGTGTCTCGTCCAGTGTTCAATCCCACACTGTTATAAACCACACCGTAAACTCACAGTTAAATGTACTGGCAGAAAAGGTGCCAGTACATTCAACTGTAAAATTACGTTGCACCGTATTTTACAATTACCGTTTTTTTACAGGCTTTGAACTGTAATATGTTGCACCATATTTTATAATTACCGTTTATTGACAGACATTCAATACAATACAGTCTCTAAACAATACAATTACGCGGCACCATTGTCTACAATTATCGGTTCCGCGGCAACGTAGGTCACTGGAAGGCCGAAATGGCCATTGCTCTTCGTGTTTGCAAATGCGATCACCACAAGTTCAACACAAGCTTCGTAAATAATCACGAACAAATCTGTGGAATTATTACACGAATAGTAGGATACAACTCCAATTCAGATAAAACTCATCTTCGCATAAGCAAGACGAACACTAAATGATGGAACATTAGTGTGGTATTTAGCTTGAAATGTGAAGATGTATAAAACCAAAACCAAACCGTACTATAGACCGAAAATTAAAGATAGCTGCTGCGTCCGTCCCAGCGCGTGTTCTGATAATGCTCTGAATGTTGTATCGTAAAACGCAGGTGTCGGATGTTTCCTGCAACTGAGCGTTTCGTGTGCAAAGACATCAACCTCCTTTCAGAGAAAGCAAGAATTTAATGTTACGTGTGTGCGCAGTTTACCCATTGCAGTTGATGTCAACTGAAAGATCACAGTTCATTTGACAGATTAATGTGTTTACGATTGAATGTACTGTAAACTCCAACATATATTTACTGTGAAATAACGGTAATTTATAACAGTGCAGGCCGCGTCATACCAAAGACTTGAAAAATGGAACTGTTGTTTCATCGCTTACGCGCAGCATTAAGAGGACTGAACAAGGACTGGTTCGCTCGGTGTCAGTGTAATGTGTCTATGTGAGGTGCCATGCCTGCTTTTCAGTGAGACAGCACCAAAAAGTGGCAGCATTAGTTCTGCTCTATTACAAGTAATTACCCCCGCCCCACCCCCTCCATCCCTTCCCTTCCCCGTTGTGATATAGCTGAAAACATGTTGAAAGCGACGTTAAACCCTATTCACTCACCCACCCCTAATCCATTGTAAATACGGAGAGAGCTGAGTCGTTCTTTTGTGTACTGGTTAGCGATACGAAAACACCCGAACATAGGGCCTTAGCACAAATACAATCATTGTAGTATGAGCTGGTCTAATATATTAGCAGCAAACACGCAAATCAGGGTATTATAGCACTGCGGAGGGTGGTTCAAAAAAGTGAAATGTGGAACACGGAAATACGGACTATACACTCTTGTATCTAAATACACTGACATAATACTGTCAAGCCAGAGTATAAAATGCATAATCTCACGAATTACCGTGCGGATTTTCGTGCAGAACAGACTCGAGATAGGTATGATGGCCATCGCGGGTTTGGCATTAGAACATGGAATCAAATAGGCGAAGATGCGAACTCCTATGCGATGCGCGATGGAACGACGCGAAGTTACGATGCGAAGCGCTATGTTACGATGCGAAGATAAGAAGATACGAATATGAAAATAGGCAAAGATACGAAGTTACGATGCGGTGCGCGAAGTTACGATGCAAAGATACGAAGTTACGATGCGAAGCATGAAGACGCGAAGTTACGATGCGAAGATACGAAGTTACGATGCGAAGATGCGAAGTTAAGCCCAAGTCCCACTTAAGCGAAAAGTTTTACGAAACTTTGCGATGTATTGGTCGTAATGTTTCGTAATAAATCGCTTTACAAAAGCCGGTTTTTCCCGTCATTTGGGGCGAATAGATACGACATGTTTTACGAATAATTACGACTGTTTGCGATGCAGTTACAAAGAAATACGATACTTTTACGACAGTTAGCGGTATTCGCACCCAAATTTAGGCGAATCAGAGCGAAACAGTTGCGAATATGTGCGATGTATTTGCGAACATTTACGAAGTGCATACGACTACTTGCCATTATTTCACGATGTCTTGCGAATACGTACGAAGGTGTTACGACGTTTTTAGGACGTTGTTATGACAGGTTGGGTCAAATGTTTACGATTTCTTCGTATACAATCGTTTCCTAAGTAAAGCCCAAGTCCCACTTAGGCGAATTCCTTTACGAAGCTTGACGATTTAAGATCATAAGTATTGGTAAGATTCTCGCAAGCTATTCGTAAAGACATTCGCCAATTTCAAAATGTTCAAAAAATTCGCCAAGCAATGCGATTTTGCCTTAAGTCTCAAATATTCGTAATTTTATCGTAAACAATCGTAAGTCGTCGTAACTACGTTGTAGTGCATCGTAATTAAGTCGTAATTTAATCGCCTTATTTGTAACAGTTCCGTTAATAATCGTCAAGAGAAAAATAAACACTAATAGTTACGATAACTTACGACAGGAAACGATGGTATACGAAGTAATCGTAAACATTTTACCCAAACTGTCATAACAACGTCGTAAAAACGTCGTAAAACCTTCGTACGTATTCGCGAGACATCGTGAAATAATGGCAAGTAGTCGTATGCACTTCGTAAATGTTCGCAAATACATCGCACATATTCGCAACTGTATCGCACTGATTCGCCTAAATTTGGGTGCGAATATCGCTAACTGTTGTAAAAGTATCGTATTTCTTTGTAACTGCATCGCAAACAGTCGTAATTACTCGTAAAACATGTCGTATCTATTCGCCCCAAATGACGGGAAAACCGGTTTTTGTAAAGCGATTTATTACGAAACATTACGACCAATACATCGCAAAGTTTCGTAAACAACTTCGCTTAAGTGGGACTTGGGCTTTATCGTAACTATTAGTATTTATTTTTCATTTGACGATTATTAACGGAACTGTTACCAATAAGGCGATTAAATTACGACTTAATTACGATGCATTACAACGTAGTTACGACGACTTACGATAAAATTACGAATATTTGAGACTTAAGGCAAAATCGCATTGCTTGGCGAATTTTTTGAACATTTTGAAATTGACGCGGCGATAAAACCGTGGCGACGATTTTCTTACGAATTGAAGCGATGGCTTACGAATCATGGCGAATGTCTTTACGAATAGCTTGCGAGAATCTTACCAATACTTACGATCTTAAATCGTCAAGCTTCGTAAAGGAATTCGCCTAAGTGGGACTTGGGCTTTACGATGCGGAGATGCCAAGTGAGAAGATGCGAAGTTGCAAAACTAACCAAAACGAAAACAATTCATGTCCATCATGCATATTCATACGATGACAACGTTAACTGTACACACAACACAAGAGAGCTCGCCGCTCATCTCGAGGTATCATCATGTGGGTGCTTGAATACAATAGGCTAGCCGTATAACACATAGGTTACACAGATAAGATAGAGAGATAGACCGATACATAAGATACGTTTTATTGTAGATATGGTTAAGGCAAGAAACATCAGCCGACATAAGAATCTAATAAATAAAGTAGTAATGTTCGTTATCTAGTGAACATACATAACTGGAACTTTTAAGTCATGTGAAAAATCTACGCAGAAGATTTACATTTCGAATCTCCTTTTGAAAATTTACTACAGTTACTATTAACTGCAAAAGCTCTCTAAAAGATCGAGAACTTTGATCATTCAAAATTTTCTCCCAAAAGAAACTTACTTAATTAATTTTGACTAGAGTCACATAATCTCTCTTCTCCTCGTCACTTAGTTCACTCAAAATACCCCTAGCTGTTTCTCTCAAACCTTCAGCTAAAAGTAAATCCTTGTCCTGATGAGTCCAACCGTTAAGGTCGGGAAGGATCTCAAACTGATCAAGGTACTCTGCCAAATTTTCAATAGAATCATATAGTTGAGGTATCATTTTAATATTACCTGGCCATATTGACATGGGTGAAATGGCATTGCCATTCCTATTCACCCTTCTTATGAGAGTTCCCTCCCTTTTCTCAGTCGCAAATTTTTGTCCACTGATAATCCTTCCAGTGGCCAGCTGCCTGTAACCAGCTGGGTTACTACATGTATTGACAAATCCTTCATCCTCTGTCACATGACCGTTGTCATCTGTATTTTTCAAATTAAATCTTATGTTTTTCTCTATTTCAGGTGAAATATCTTCAGAGCCTTTTACAACCTCTACAGTATAGAAGGATGCATCATCCTTAGGGTTAACTGGAGAAAACTGCGAGATGAATTACCAGACTGCACCTAATTCCTATCAGATTCATATTCTTGTTTCTTATCATTTCTTCTAGAAAGCTGCAGTGCCCTTGGGCTTAGCTCTCAAAGCTTTGTGAACTATCACCAATGTGATTCTCAATCAATTTGGAATTCTGTGAACATTTCAACTTATCAACTTAAACAAGACATCTCTTTATGTATACCATCAATTTATTTGGTCACTTGGGAAAATAAATTCTGAAAGAATTCTCTGAATTCACTTTCTAATACAAACATCTGTTTTGTTATCTTTTACGTTGCTTCCAACAATATCTGACTCCATTTATTATGGTTTACAGATTGTTGAATTTCTGTCAAATTTTCTCCCTATTCGGAGATTGAACTAGTATCCAAATCCTTATCTACTCTGGGTTTAAATGTTGCGATGTCAGACTTAACCGTTCAATGTAGTTGTGAACCAATGAGTTTTCAGATCCCACCGCTGCCACCAATTGTCACATGCAACCCTTTGAGATAAACGTACTTAGATATTAAATAGAATGGGTTCAGCTGAGTACAGAAACTCAACTTGAAAACTCAGGTTTCACAACACAATGACTAACGGAAGAAATATGTATAACCTTATCTTTATTCAACAAGATAACAATGAAATACTAATAAATCGAATAGTATGTGGTGCCGAGCGATGGCGTTATAAAAGTATCGATTCGTTATAATCGTAGCTGGGGTACATCCCGTTCAAGTACGAATGCTCACTGGTAATCTCTGGATACGAAAAAGTTCAATCGGCGAAGTATACTTACTTGGTATACTTACTAATGAAATACCAATCTGATGAAGCACGATCTTGTAGAGATCAAATCGTGATGAGCTACAATCTTGAAGAGTTCAAATCTTGGTGAAGTACAATCTTATAGAGTTCAATCTGTTGAAGCTCAGTCTTGTAGAGTTCAATATCTGAAGTACAATCTTGTAGAGTTCAATCTCTGAAGTACAACTTTTCACTGGTACGGGTGAAGTCCCAATCCGGTGAAGGATTCACCTAATCCGGTGAAGATTTCATCTGATTCGGTGAATACGGTTTCACCGGATCCGGTGATGGTTGCTCAAAACAGTGTAAAATCAAGCTGTTAATAAGTGTATTTTTTATAGTATTCGCCAAACTTACCTTGCAGAATACGGGTTCACAAATTCAATGCTTCCAAGAAGCTTTACACAATTTCGTTGGATGGCAGTCTCACATTTGATGACCGCCACCGGTCACAGTCTTCGGCGGAACGCGTCGGTTATCTAAAAACACCACCTGATATATCGTCGTCATAAATATTCACGTGCATGACGTCACCGCCTGACGTACGCATTCTTTGAACAGCATAGCGAACCCAGAAATTCTGTTGCCAACGGCAAACTTTCTAGGAGCACATCTCCGGAGAAATAATCATTACATCTCGTCCAAATTATGCCAGCAACATAGTTGGAACTTCCGCAAATATACTTTGGTACTTTGTACGAGAACTCTTTGAATAAAATAACTCCAATCGCGCCAACAGTTTATCGCACATGTTGCAAACGGTGTGCTAAGGGGCAGTCTCCAAATAACAACAACAACAACAATAGTATTTTCGTACGTTCGTAGCAATAGGCTTATAAGCAGACCCTGAAATAGTATGCCGCGGTGTGTTGAAGCTTCTCTTGAAGTAAGCAAAGAACAACGTAAATAGTGATTCCACACAATTACAAATGGCGGTTATTTGGGTATTATTATTGCGTATTATTAATCATCATGTTTTGTGATGACAATTATGCAAACAGGAAGACTGAACCTAACATAAAAGTTCTGATATGTTTACTCTGAACCGAAAATAGTCTATTACATGTAAAGGGCACTAACAGCGCAGAAAAAACACCAGTTTCAAACGATCGCACATGACCGCCATTTTGAATTTGACCGTCATTTTTGCACTCGACGTCAGGCAAATAGACTCAAAATGAACCCAAAATAATGGCCTTATAATAAACTTAAAACATTTGTTCTTTAAAGTGAACGTAAAGGCTGAGGCAACATGCACTCTGTGGGAAAGAACTACAATGAAAGTATCAAACAGCAGCAACAAATATTTTTGGGGATTTTTTTGCACCGAGTAGGAACGCAATTATCTCTGTTGTATTATTGTTCCCCGGCCGCAGCCATGTTGGCTATCTCACATCAGAGCAGTGACGTCGTATCACCTTGGAGCTCTCCACTTCGTGGAGTTAGAAAGCGCAGTAAGCATGCAAACATGTTATCGAAGACCCAGATTTCGAAACTTCGTATAATATGCCTATCTCGCAGTGTCTCTGTCCCGCCAAACGGTAATAAAATTATTTTTACCTCACTTAAAAGTTCGGAATTTCCACACTCTGACGTTTCTGTATTGATGTTGTTGATCTCGGTGTCTTTGATCTACGATGCGACAATTCTGTTGGGATTGCATCTTCTTTAATTTCCTTCGCCTCCTGGCTCTCCTGCTGGGCGTCAACATCAGCCTTCCGTAGAGATCAGGTTGGAAACATTCGGCTTTAAAATAGACCGAAAACAGCACAGATTTCTCGGTTGGAGTACAGTCTAATCTGCCGATGTTGTGCAGCCACTGTTTAAGAAGATCCGGCTTCCCTAACGGGAATCTGTGTAATGATAACTTCTCCGACTGTAGCAGAGGAGAACCCGAGACGGATGTATTTTGATTGCCATCACTGCGCCCTGACAAGTTTCAGCTCGGTAAACACTTGCTGGAGACACGCAACACAGTCAAAACACGTTTGAAACAACCGAGCCCTGCACCGCCGCCATTACAATTCGTGTTACAGCAAGGCCACAACAAAGTGATACTACGTCACAGGAAAATATCACGTGCTACGAGGAAGCGTTTTCATTGGCGCAAGGCTACTCAATAGACGAACATGGCCGACCCCAGTCGATTGTTGCACCAGTCAATTATTCCGGTGTTTGGAATTATTTTTTCGGAAGAGAAAAAATCACAAAAAATATTTGTTGCTGCCAACTGATACTTTTGATATAGTTCTTCCACATAGCGTGTATGTTGTCACAGCCTTTACGTTCACTTTAAACTGAAACATAACCCTACAGAAAACGAACAACATGAAAAGACGAGAGATGGCCACCAGCTTGAATTTCACCAGTATTTCTCGCACTGAGGATTAATAGACTAAAGATGAGTTCAACGAGATAAGTAATGAGGCAATGAAACCTTGAAATGAACACAATGCCTTGAATAAAACGAATATATACAAATCACGATTCTCCGATAACATCATACGGGGGCCATTTTGAATTCAACAATTGTTCCTGCTGAGCATTACGCTACTAGCGTCGTATCATCAACAGACTACGAATGATGGGAATGTGTTCAGCTTCGAAAAGATTGTACATTATGCCTACAATATTTTTTTCTTGAATTAAAAATATCTAAATAAGACCAATGGAAGGAGAACACCAAACCCATGTCGGCCATCTTGAATTTGTGCACCGATAGGATTATGCAAATAGACACGAGAAGTGCCCAAAATGATAAACTATACGAAGTGAAATGATTCAACTAGATTTTCTGGAACAAATCAACTAGATTTAATATAGATAAATAGGAGTATAGTTAGGTGTAAACCGAAAGTAGGAATAGGTAGGACACAAGATATACCCGACCATATTAACGTTTTTTTAACGAATATGTTAAAATTCAAGCAATGAAGTGTGACTTCCTTTACTAAAACCGCATACAGAGTATCACTCTTTGTTGAGTTTAGATCATAATCTACGAGAAATGAAAAACTTGAATATAAATTGTCGAAAATTGGTGGGTTCTATAAATTGGTGAGATGTGTAGCACCAGTAGTTGCCCAATTAGTCATCTTGGAGTTTCATGTTCTGAAAAATCAGTCATGGCGAGTTACCCCAAAAATTTGAATTCCGTGAAATAAACACAATTTTTTTAATTGACGAGTCTTTTCATCTTATAGTTCAAATTGATAGTCTAAGCAACTGAAATATTAAACTTCGGGAAAGTGTCAAAATCTAGTGAAGTAACTTTTTTGGAAAAAAATGATTCCATGAAACTTGAACGAAAATATGAGATTTTAAGGCGACATGGCTAAATTTCTAAATTCTAAAGTATGGATTGTTTAGCTTACCGAACAATTGTTCAGTTGCAAATTAATAGGAGAACAAAGAGCTTGTCTGTTCACTGAGCCGTGACTTCAGCCGATCACCTACTAGGTTGTATAATTTTACTCTCCCCTATTCTTTATTCTTTAACCCAGGAAACTATCCTGAACTGGGGATAACTGACAGAATTTTATACATGTATACTATATTTTCCCAGTATTCAAGCATAATGACATCATCAGTTTAAAATAGTCTCCTGTGGTTAAAAGAATGGGGGGAAAGTGAAATTATACAACCCAGTAGCTGATCAGCTGAAGTCACGGGTCAGTGAACAAACAGGCTCTTCTTTGTTCTCTCAATAATGTGTAACTGAGCCTTCTACCTGTTCAACGACTGAATACAACAATATCAGAAAATCAAACCGAAAAAGGGAGGGGGTATTGGAAATTTAAATCTAGTTTACTTTTTGATCAAACTTATACAGACCGTTACGAATATCTTCGAAAAGTGAATATGTCGCTTCACGTCATGACCGTGAGAGTCTAAACGACATACCAAAATCAGAACTACTTCTACAAATTCCAGATAGACTGTTCTTAGATACCTTTCTCATGTTAGTCTGAAGAAAGACAATTTCATACTCGGCATGAAAAAAAAAGAGAATCAAAAAGAGAATCTGAATTAGAAATAGCTATACATGACCTAGAAATTCAAATACAAGAGAATATGGAAAAGATAAGAGACAAATGAATGAACTATTCGAGTACAAGAAAAAAAGAACTAGAAACTATACAGAAAAAAAATACAAGGGATTATGGCTAGGTCTTAAGAGCTCGATGGATTAAATATGGAGAAAAACCTTCAAGTTACTTTTGCAATTTGAAAAACAGGAATTTTACGGATAAGTTCATGAAAAAACTATTCACAAAAATGGAAAAGAAATTAGATAGTTCTGAGGTTCTAAATGAACAAAAGGCCTCTTACGAGGAAATGTATAGGGAAAGGGATAGGACAAATAGGGAAGCTAAGTTAGATCAAAATGTTGTAAGTATTCTGCATGAAGAAACTTCGAACAAGTTAGAGGGGAAAATTACATATGAAGAGCTTTATCAAACTGTAATAAGAATGCAAAACAATAAAAGTCCGGGTCTTTATGGTTTCAGTATAGAATTCTTCAAATTCTTTTGGGAAGATTTAGGTCTGTCTACAAAAACCCAATAAAGACAGACGCTATATGAAGAATTGGAGGCATATCTCTTCTGAATATAACTTATAAAATGGCATCAACGTGTATCAAGACATTTGATTCACAACCAATATGACTTAATTTGCATAGCAAAAATTTGAAGAAAAAAAATATTTATAAAGCAATGATTTTTCATAAAAACTGTATTATGCTGAAAGCTTTTTTAATGAGGATAGTGCCTCGTTTTCATTCTTTGAACTTAAGCGGGAATATGGCGTATGTGGGACTTACTTAGATTACGAAAGAATACTTCGAAATATACCTAAAACGTGGAAGGACTTCATTACACCAAAACATACTCAATTAACTCTAAAATACAAGAAAGGATTTTGACATATCTACAATGTATTAATTGCACACAGCCTGACCTCTACAGCACACTCAATGTGGCATGTATGCGAGTATACAGTTTAGGTGTGAACGGCATAAATTGGCGTAATGCCTATCTGATTGCGAAATCGTATACATTAGAAACCAAGCTATGGAATCTACAATATGAAATAATACATGAATGTCTTGTTACGAACGTGGTTCTCGTAAAAATAAAAATTTTGTATGAGCCCTCATGTACGTTCTGTCATGAAGAGCCAGAAACTTTAGAGCTGTGTACTTGTCCGGTAAGCCTGGATACGCAGCGAATGCCATATAGGCCTCGTCCTGAATGGAAATGTAATACTCTTTGGTTTACCGCTGAAATACGTATTGTTTAACCCTGTCTTGCTGTTAACTAATCAACACGGTCGGATTACAGATTCCAGATCGAATTTTGATATCTTGAAAAATTTAATAAAATATATTTTCAACTTAGAAAATAAACAATTTACAAATATAACTTGAATATGGGGTATTTTGAAAAGAAATCTGTTTAACATGATCGAACCTATCGACCGATTTAGTCATACATATACATTTGTACCGTACTGATAATCGTTAATAAAATATGAAATGTTCTGTAAATAGCCGATACGAAAACTTGTGACCGCCTGAAATACAGTAGTGGAGAAACCAGGATAAACACTCAAAGTATTTCATTCTATTGACTGTGCAATATTGTAATCCTAGTTTTGTTTAGTTTGTTAACTCAGTTTATGTACCGTTTTTTTCTTCTTCTTTTTTTTTGAGATTACAGCTATGTTATTTTAGCATTGCGTACATTTGACACATTATATATATATATAACCTATTAGAATGTCCTGATCACATGATTCAATGAAAAATAAACAAAATTAAAAAAATGATTAAAAAAAGACTGCATACAATGTAAAGTGTCTCTTACCTCGGCTTAATTAGTCTTGTTTCTTGGTAATCTATTTACCTGTATCGCAGCTGGAGTGCTATGAAAGTTTTTCGTCGCCCACATAGAAATACGAGAAAGAAACGTACACCCTCTGGCACTAAACATAAAGGCTGATGTTAACTTATGGATGTGATACGAGCTACTTTTGCAGTAGCGGAAATGTTATAGGTCACAGAGTGAAAAAAAAATCATAAACTGAAAGGTAACTAAAAGCATATTCGCATCTGATAACATCGCCAGGAGTCACATTCACATCCATCTTGTCACAAATGGCTAGATTCAATACGAGACACGCATGCCCTTGTCAGTTGTTGAAATCCTCCAACCAACACAGCTGGGATTCGAACTCGCCAGCGTATAGTCTCAAATCAATCGCGCTTTTTTTTTTTTTAATCCATTTCTCCAGTTAGGTCTCCCCTCCCCTGCCCCCGTACAGGAAAGGACTAAAGCCAGTGAGAGGTTAATGGAGGGAATAAAAAGTATCAAGTATCAAAATGTAATGTTACTGAAACAGAATACCAAAGTTTTCTCTAAAAAAATACCAAATGGATCAAGGTCGTCTTCCAAGAAGATTCAAAGCTGGACCGATTCATATAATGAGAGAGATTTACCTGGGCTTGCATACCGAAATATGGATAGTAATTTCTGCTAACTGGCCGCTAGATGGCGCCGCGGTATATTACTGCACGCTTGGCTGAACACAGGTGCCAGTCGTCTCTTGACTGCCGCTTAAACGGTGTATGACCGACAGTGTATTGAGCCCGACTCAAGATTACCCAGCATGGGGTCGATTGGGGTCTCCAACTTACTCGTTAATAGTACAATCAACTCCCAATGTATTATCTTTAAATATATTTAACTGTGATAGAATATCTGATCTTATAGGCAAGCCTGTTACACACACACACACAAGGCATAAGTGGGAGCAGATATTGAACATTGAATTTAAGCAATAAAACTTAGGGGAAAGAATTTTACAAAATATGCACTTCACAAACCGATGAATATTAATAATATATTTGTTAAAGCGAAATGTAACATTTGTTGTATTAAACATGTATTCTTACAGATTATTGGGGCATTTCGACATACCAGTTATAGTACAATGCTTGTGAAAATATTCAAGAAAAGTTGTATCGATATACCGTGTGAATTTCAATGAATAACACTTCCATGTTCCAGTTTCAGTATTACGTCAACAAACATACATCACAGCATTCTAATCATGGAAGAGGAGTTCACCCATTGTATTTGGCAACAAATACTCATATAAAGTCTATTACAGTCTACGTTTTCAGGGTGGAATAACGTTGTAAAGAAGATGAACGATATTGTTTTTGGTGTTGATCACATAATCATATTATGAAAATCAACCTGCTGGATGTTCCTGTCCATACCGTTTTCGAAGGCGCAATAATGACAAGAACCCAAGCTACAATATGATAGAAGAGCTTTCGATTCTATTGTTCGACTTCCTCCTTTGCAAACATAAAGTTGACGACTTTCTGAGTAAAACAAAACTCTAATGATTATCTATTCTACGGCAAACGTTAAGACGGAAATGTGACAATACATTAGGTGTTGATTATCGGGAGGATCAAAGAGATAGCCTCGTGCTAGTACACAATTGTGATCCATGTTTAATCCATGTGTAATCGGCCCAGCAGGTACTCGCCAGCGTTTTGTCTCAAATCAATCGCGTTTTTCTTTTTTTTTAATCCATTTGTCCAGTTAGGCCTCCCCTCCCCTGCCCCCGTACAGGAAAGGACTAAAGCCAGTGAGAGGTTAATGGAGAGAATAAAAAGTATCAAGTATCAAAATGTAATCTTACTGAAACAGAATACCAAAGTTTTCTCTAAAAAAATACCAAATGGATCAAGGTCGTCTTCCAAGAAGATTCAAAGCTGGACCGATTTATATAATGAGAGAGATTTGCCTGGGCTTGGTTTGTTCCGGTATATGAGTACGGTATGCGGTAACTACCTTAACTACCTTCATCTCCCTAAGCGACTGGGTATTTACTGTGGATCTTGAGTATAATACTTGATTGGCCCGAATATTGTTTTGACAACAGACTTCACCAATATCGCCTGAACGCGAGTATTAAAGGCATATTCACTAGAGTATGGAAGCCGGATGCGGCCATCTCGTGTTTTTTTGCATTTTCGCATCGGTAATAGTAACGCGAAAACGCGAAAACCCGACGCGAAAACACGAAAACGCGAAAACGCGGAAAGGCGAAAACACGAAAATGCGAAAATACGAAAACGTTTTCGCGTTTTCGGATTCGCGTTTTCGCGTTACTATTATAGATGCGAAAACGCGAGATGGCCGCATCCGGCTTCCATACTCGAGCGAGGTAGATATTTATTTCGTGCTCACCGATGCGGATGATAACTGACGTTGCAAATGTCAGGCCATGTATATAGATGAGCCAGGGCTACACTTCTTGGTTGATCCATACATAGATAACTGCTCTGATTGTCTCTTTATGTGTTGAAGGACTTAGCCTGAGTTTACGGTGACCAGCCGTCGAAATAATGTTTTCTGTGGCAAATGAATTTGGTATCGCCTGGAAAATATCGAAGTGATTTACTCAGCAATAAATATATTATCTTCGCGCAGGGAATAGTTTTCAACACGGACCAATCATGAGATTATCACTGTGGTGGAAAATTATCTTCGCCATGAGAATATTCACCTGTTGTTTATTCTACAGTAGAATTATTTCTAGCTCAGAATTACCTTTGTAGTACTGTACCCTAAATGAGGCAGTCCTTTTCGCAGCGGGGGTCCATGACGTCATGAATGACGCAATAAAGGTGATTATTGAGGGCAATTAGGTGGTGATTATGGATAATTAAGAGCAATTAGGTAGTACATTTATGTTTTGAATGTAGTCCATTTATCAACTTCCAATACGATTTTGGTCGTTTTTTCACTCACGGTTCTCACTTTATTTGCATTTTCCTCTTTGTATATTTTTTTTACTACCCCAAATAAGGCAGTTCTTCTCGAAGCGGGGGTGTATGACGTCGTGAATGACGTAATAAAGGTGATAATTAGGTGATAATTATGGATAATTGAGGACAATTAGGTGGTAATTATAGATAATTAAGGGTAATTATGGGTCATTATAAATAACGAATAGTAATAATGGGGCATTTATGGGTCATTTTGAATAATGAGGAATAATTGTGGGCAGTTAGAAAGGCGGGGTTGTCCACATTGCAATTAAGCGGTAAGTATGAATAATTAGGAGTAATCATGGGGTCATTATGAATAATTAGGAGTAATTAAGGGCGGGGCGGAAAATAGTAAGATAACTGATGGTCCCCAGTGTGCGTGTTCGGTTGTGCAACCATGGTATCTAGCGTGGTATGAACTTCATTGCTGTTTTGAACCCGTAGGCAATGATACACGCCCTCGGAGTCTCAATTTCACTATGAAATAGGCACACAGAGACTCGCTCTGTAAAAAATGTTTCATTCTGCTCGCTCAACGGCCTGTCGGTAGGTCGTTGGAGCGAGTCTACGGATCTAGGACTCAAAATTTCTTCAAGTCGTTGAAGCGAGTCTACGGATGTAGAACTCAACCTTCACTTAAGGTGGTTCACGCTTCAAACAACGTTGTCGACGTCATTACTCGGGGTTATTTCCCCTTTAATAACTCTTCCAACGTCATATATCTCCTTTTCTGATAAGAGACGTTATCAGGAGGTAATGACGTCGCAAATATTAGAAAACTATGGGGATAGGGACACTCAAAGATTTTTATATAAAAAAGTAGCTCGAAGACCCCCACTTTTTATTCGATTAATAAAAAGATCACACGGCGGGGAAGCAGTGTTTAAAATATCAGTGTAGGTCACCGGATGATTTTCGATTTTGGAGGTGGTTTTTGAGATTCGTTGAAGTTTCTCTAAATAAATAAACCATACCTGTGGATATATATCCGTATGCTTTGACTTTCTTGTCTTGTCGCGCAGATTTTTCAGGATTTGTGCAAAAACGGCTGACACGGTGATATTCGCGGCTATCAACATAAAAATGTAGATCGAAGACCATCAATTTTTTTTTTACCTTTTACTACTGATCAACACCCCAGCTACCCACAGCAAAAATATTAGGGTTGGTCACCGGACAAAGTTTTGAGGTATGAACCACCTTAAGTCGTTACCTGTAGCTGATCTGTTCCTGTCTGGTGGTTCCGGATCTACCCGGGTCTACTCGGTACTGCTTGGAGTGGAGTTAGTACTGCCTGGCGATTCCGGGCCTACTCGGTCCTGTCTGATGAGGAATTAGTACTGTCTGGTGGCTCTGTGCCTACTCGGTCCTGCCTGTTGAGGAATTAATACTGCCTGGTGGTTCCGGGTTACTCGGTCCTGTCTGATGAGGAATTAGTACTGTCTGGTGGCTCTGTGCCTACTCGGTCCTGTCTGATGAGGAATTAGTACTGCCTTGGGGTTCCGGTCCTACACAGTCCCGCCCAGTGATGAATTAGTACTGCCTGGTGATTCCGGGCCTACTGGGTCCTGCCTTGTGAGGAATAGTACTCCCTTTCCTGTAACTCCCCTCCCCTAGCCAGAGAACCTGCACGCATGCACAGAAGGATCACTGATGGACGTTAACAGTTCTTTGGTGGTGAATTAGTACTGCTTGGTAGTTCTGGACCTACCCGGTACTGCTTGGTGAGGATTTAGTAAGTACTCCCTCCCCAGTACTAACTCCTCCCGTTTCCTCCAGCCAAAAATCTGCACACATGGACAGGAGTCATGGATGGACGTTAATAGTTCCGGATCGACCCGGTCCTACTTGGCTTGGTAATCGTGGACATGCCCGGTATTGCTTGGTGAAGAATTAGTACCCCCCCCCCAACCCCCAACCCCCCCGCCACAATCAGAGAACCTGCATGCATGGACAGAAGGAGTCATGAATAGACGGACTGTGACAGACATACGGACGTTTCAGGCCGGCTCTTTCAGCATTGTAGATTAACAACATACTAACGTCCTTATGGAGGACATTTTAGCTTGCTAAAGGCATTTCACGTTTCACTTAACACTACCCTTAGATTGTCGCTGTGATTCGGCATGTATTTCACCCGGCGCCATCTATCTAGAGGGAGATAATCCAGTTCGAAAGTTGTTCCCAAAGCATGAGGTCAAATGTCGGCCCCATTTAAACGAGCCAATGAAATTATCTGTATTCAAATATTTCTCAGACATGCAGACATGTCAGTTTCACGAGGCGCAAGACTGGGGGCGTCTACGTGAGACCAAAACGAAGTTGTGCGGATTAGCTATTTTATTTCTCACTCTAGTGGAGCATGCTTCTTTGTTTTTCTTAAGAAAAATCATATTACAAACGGCCTAACATATTTGAAAACAAAATAAAATCGGCGGCAGACCACAAGAAAATGATATGCTTTTTATTTTGTGATGGGGGGCACTTCGAGGCCCACCATGGGATCATTTCAATCGATCGCTTTCTGGAGGTGTGTCTTCGTTGTATGAATGTTTCTGCACCGATATTTGATGTAACATGTCAATGCCTTCATGTCCTAACTTAAGCCTCAACGCTCGTCTCAATTGGACAGTGGAAAGGGTCACCAATGTTACGTTATTTGTGGCTAAACTAAGCGAACATCCCATCATCTGAACGTATTTACTCAAGACATGCACTGATCGAAAACATAACATGTCGTATATACTCTATATGTCTGCATGCTGATCGTTAAATTCAGCTCTGTAAACAATTGTAGCTAACGTCACGGTGCTTGAACTAATAAAAACGTGGTGTTTGATATTTCAGTTTTTTTATTCTGTGAACTTAAACATACCCAGGGCGGCTCACCCAGCTTGGATATGAGGTAGCATTGGGGAGAATAAACTATATGAACACATGTGAAAGTGTTGATCTTTCTTTCTCTCAACTGTCTGCATAATAGAGTTAAGACTTTATGGGATTAGGTATAGAAGACGTTAGGGCGTTAGAGCGTTAAGACGAGCGTTAAGGCGTTAAGATAGGCGTTAAGGCGTTAAAACAGGCCGTTATGGCGTTGCTGTACAAGTCGGCTGCCAAAAATGATCTTTCTGCGCCTAAATGAGACCGAAGATGTCTTCTTACTACTACTCCGGCTTATATCTGTAAAGAACCATTTTTCCTACGTTTTTATCCTCAAAGTGGAGGATGTGGGGAAGAGATGTTAAATAAGTCAAACCCAAATCAGCAAGGGCTGTAGCAACTATTAATGACACAATTGTCGCAATTGTTTCATTAGCAATTGTCAGGTCGCCATCTAACTTTGCCGCTCAAAACAAGTAGCAGCGAGAATGTTGACGCTTAAATCTTTGATATATCCACCAAAGTATGGCCTACATGATGACGTCATCCTTTCTGCCCTTTGCCTCAAGCGGTCGCTGGTCTAAAGCAAGGATCGCGATTTCAGGGAATGCCAAGTGGAGCTATCGTCAGACCCGACACCTTGTAGTTAGCGCTCCCCCACAAGGAAGTTAGTATGTTGTTAATCTATAATATTGAAAGAACCGGCCTAAAACGTCCGTATGTCTGTCGCAGTCCGTCCATCCATGACTCCTTCTGTCCACGCATGCAGGTTCTCTGATTGGGGCGGGAAGGGAGTACTAATTCCTCACCAGGCTATACCGGGCAATTCCACGATTACCAGGCCAAGTAGGACCGGGCAGTTCCGGAACTATTAACGTCCATCCATGACTCCTGTCCATGCGTGCAGGTCTTTTGGCTGGAGGAAGCGGGATGAGTTAGTACTGGGGAGGGAGCAGTACCGGGGAGGTCCAGAACTACCAAGCAGTACTAATTCATCACCAACGAACTGTTAACGTCCATCAGTGATCCTTCTGTCCATGCCTGCAGGTTCTCTGGCTGGGGGAGGGGGTTACAGGAAAGGGAGTACTAATTCCTCACAAGGAAACCAGGAATTACCAGCCAGTACTAATTCCTCGCCAGGCAGAACCGAGTAGCCCCGAACCACCAGGCAGTACTAACTCCACTTCAAGCAGTACCGGGTAGACCCGGGTAGATCCAGAACCACCAGACAGGAACAGGGCAGCTGCAGGCAACGACTTAAGGGAAGGTTGAGTTCTACATCCGTAGACTCGCTCCAACGACTTGAAGAAATTTTGAGTCCTGGATCCGTAGACTCGCTCCAACGACCTACCGACAGGCCGTTGAGCGAGCAGAATCGAACAGAATGAAACACTTTTGACGAAGCGACACTCTGTGTGCGTTTTTCATAGTGAAATTGAGACTCCGAGGGCGTGTATCATTGCCTAAGGGTTCAAAACAGCATACTAGCTTTTCAAAAGAATGTTGTGCTCTATATAGCGGTTGGTCACGTGACAAAAATGAAGTTCATACCACGCTAGATACCATGGTTGCACAACCGAACACTTACACTGGGGACCACCAGATATCTATCTATTTTCCGCCCGGTCCTCAATTACACCTAATTATTCATAATGACCCAATAATTACTCTTAATTATTCATACTTACCGCTTAATTGCAATGTGGACAACCCAGCCTTTCTAACTGCCCCACAATTACTCCTCATTATTCAAAATGACCCAAGTAGTATACAGCGCGTAAATGGGCAATCCTTTCACCCGGATGTAACTATGACGCCACAACTTCCGATGGTGGCGCCATCTGTACACATTGGTGGCAAAAACTCGCACTAGGGGGAGACAACTTTGGCTGTGTCGTTCATCATCCTCTGGACATGTCCAGACTTGTCATCGGCAATGGCGGATCACTATAGTTCGATTAAGCTTTGTATTCATCCGCGGTGATGCGGTCTGGCAGCATTTTAGACGGCCATGTTGGAAAAGGGGGCGTATTTTTAGACGGCCATGTTGTAAAATGGCGGTGTTTTTAGACGGCGCAAGGGAGCAAACGAGGCGGTGGGGAGGTCACGGGGAGAAAAAACCCCTCACATTACCCTAAAAAAACCCTCTAAGCCATATAATAATAATAAACATAATCTATAGGTGTTGTACCATGTTAATAGGATCAGTCTAGCATCTGTACCACCCTAGGTTCGAGTGTTTATTGTCCCGTGTATCTCCGCAAAAAATCAACAAACAAAATGGCGGCTCCAGGATGGTGTGGGGACGCCCTTTCCACATCACGGCGTCGATCCTAACCATAGCGCCATCTGCACACACTGACGCAAGGGAGACAACTCGTGTAGCCCAAGGGTATGGAAATAGCCGTTTTGGAGCTAGGGGAGCCAACAATGGTCCAATGGGGTCATATGAGGTATCAAAGTGAAGCATTCGTGAAGGGGCATCTAATGGGCTGGGTGTGGGGTTGAACTATCGGCAATCTGCGCATGCGCGGTGGCCCAAGGGTATGGAAATAGCCGTTTTGGAGCTAGGGGAGCCACAAATGGTCTAATGGGGTCATATGAGGTATCAAAGTGAAGCATTCGTGAAGGGGCATCTAATGGGCTGGGTGTGGGGTTGACATATCGGCATTCTGCGCATGCGCGGTGGCCCAAGGGTATGAAAATAGCCGTTTTGGAGCTAGGGGAGCCCCTAATGGTCCAATGGGGTCGAGTGAAGTATCAAAGTGAAGCATTCGTGAAGGGGCATCTAATGGACTGGGTGTGGGGTTGAAATATCGGCATTCTGCGCATGCGCGGTGGCCCAAGGGTATGAAAATAGACGTTTTGGAGCTAGGGAAGCCAATAATGGTCCGATGGGGTCAAGTGAGGTATCAAAGTGAAGTCTAGGTGAAGGGGCATCTGACGGGCTGGGTGTGGGGTTGAAATAGCGTCATTCTGCGCATGCGCGGTGGACAAATGGTATGGAAATAGACGTTTCGGGGTCTAGGGGAGCCACTAATAGTCCAATGGAGTTGTACGAGGTATCAAAGTGAAGCCTAGGTGAAGGGGCATCTGATGGGCTGGGTGTGGGATTGAATTAGGGTCATTCTGCGCATGCGCGGTGGCCCAAGGGTATGAAAATAGACGTGTTGCGATGTAGGGGAGTCCCTAATGGGCCGATCGAGTTGAGTGAGGTATCAAAGTGAAGGTTATGTGAAGGGGCATCTGATGGGTTGGGTGTGCGGTAGGAATATCATTCTGCGCATGCGCAGACGCAATGCGGAGCTCTCGTCCAATCAGAAGCGAGCATTTCAAATCCGTCACAGAGCTCTCAGCCAATCAGAAGCGAGTATTTTGACCCGGTGCATTATGGGACATATCCAAGATGGCGGCACGTATGTTCAAGATATCGGCACATCCGGTGTCGAAAACTGGCCATTTCGTCGGGATGTGGGCACCTAGTGTCGAAAACTGGACCTTGTATGGGTCCCGCTAGACGTTTTGGAGCTAGGGGATCCACCAGTGGTCCAATGGGGTCGAGTGAGGTATCAATGTGAAGCATTCGTGAAGGGGCATCTGATGGGCTGGGTGTGGGGTTGATCCGCCACCAAATCGCAAGTGACGTCACTTCCGGTTTATGGTGGAGGTCATGAGGTGTGCGCAGGAGTGTTCTCAGCCAATAGGAAGCGAGTATTTTGACCCGGTGCATTATGGGACATATCCGAGATGGCGGCGTCCGCCTTCTGGTTCAAGATGGCGGCACGTCCGGTGTCGAAAACTGGCCATTTTTTGTCTGAATGTGGTCACCTAGTGTCGAAAACTGCACCCTGTATGGACGTACCCGAATAGACACGAAGGTGAACGACATTGAGTCCCCACAGACAGGTTAGTACATGCATTCCTATGATGTTCACAGGTTACGCCCATTCACGAAGGGCCGTCACAGGGCGTAGTAGAAAAAAGCGCATTTCTAACCTTATTCACCTTAAGTGCCACGCACGGTGTATAAAACCCTACCCAACAAGTACACTATAAAGCCACCTCTCTCACCGTTCGCTTTTCATTCCCCACCATGGCAGCGAGCGGAACAGAGCTTGCGTTATTCCAACTGACGTCCGACGTCTACCTCATCGTCAATGACGATCACCTGGAGCTGGTCCAAGACGCACCGCAGAAGGTGAAGATTTTGTTATCGCTATCAGGCTGGACTCTATTGACACCATTGTTACAGGGAAAAGAGCCCGAAAGGGATTTCATGCACGTGGAAGACGGCGTGCACATACGCACTGCTGGAGAGGATTCCCTTTTTCCCCGGTTGGAACAGAGTGGAGGTCCCTATATCACACTCTGTCCACCCTTATGGATGGCACTGAAAGATGTACTCCCCGCGGTGGATGACTTACTACACCCCGAAGGTGAAAGAAGGGACTGTGGCTACCCGGAGGCTTACACCTGGCTGCACCCTATTGTTGTACCCCAAACGAGTGGACCTCATCGATAGCGGACTTACGTGTTGGTGTACGTCTGAACCCAAAGCGCACGTCTCTTTGTCACCGGAAGGATGGACTACCTTGAAACCGGTGTTGTTGGGTGACCTGCACGGTGATAGCATTCACCTGTGTGACGACGTCTACATTTTCTGCGGTCCCTATTTTGCTCGACTCCTCTGTCTGAAGCGAGGTGGTTTTACCCTGGACCCCGATCTATGGACGGCTTTGGAACAAGTAGTCCCCATTGTCGATAAGGTACTATCTCTATAGGAGCCACATAACCCATGAGAATAGTACGTATCACGCACTACACCCGTAGAGCTAGGCGCGCATGTGTGACCTGGTCTATAAACCACGTCCCTCTGCATCCCACACCTTCATTTCTACGGTTGCAGAGCCATGGCGGAGATCCAGCCCTATGCGACTCGCATTTTACAGCATGTCACCGTGGTTAATTCACTCACGGGTTACCGAGCAGTGGTCCGGTCCATGTTTGCAGATGGCGACGACAACGAGGGGCGACGCCAGATCCTCAACGAGTTCACAGAAGCGGTCCTCGACAGAGTGCACTCGATGGAGAGATGTGCCATCACTCACCACTACTGGACTATGACAGCCATCCTTGATGCTCGGGCTATGGACCACGAGCGCTCACGCCGGAACCAGCGACGGCTGGTTGGCCTCACACTAGTCTGTGCCCTATTGACCCTGGCGCTGTGGTATTGACAGTGGGACTATAAATACGAGGGTCAGACAGAGTGTGTGTCATTCAACGATCGTCATTGGAGCAAGCATGTCACCCGTCCTACGAGCCATCCTGCCCCTTACACCCCGGGTGGGGTTACACGTCTATGAAGATAAAGTCACCCTCGTGGAAGACCGTGGAGATGTTTGCTGGTCGCCCGCTGAGACCGTATCGAATACGGTTACGCTACACCGTGACGGCTGGACCAAATTTAAACGGGTGTTGAGCGGCGAGCTCGATGGACACCTCATCCACATAGACAATGCCATCTACGTATACCGTGGACCCTTCTTCCCACGTCTGGGCCGCTACCAAGACCCTACGCGAAGCTTCACCCTAGACCCCGATCTGTGGATAGCCTTCGAGAAAGTGGTGCCTATCGTGGACCAGCTGTTTACACCGGACGAGCGGTCATCAGACGAGTTGGAGTGGGCTCGTGCCCTGAGAGAATCGGCGGCAGAACCCAATGAACAACTGTCTAGCCATGAACCCGACGACGATGCCATTGATTACCCGGCTAGACTCAGCCAGCCCAGTGACATGACCACCTGATCCTTTTGATCTCACGGGGTTCTCCCTATAAATACGAGAGACAGTCAACTCTGGTACAATTCACGTACTGACCATGACGGAGCATATGATACTGGCGTATCCCAGCTTGACCCCCGAGGTTTTCCTGCACGTGTATGCGGATACGGTCGATATCATGGAGGAGGTGGTGGGAGACATCTGTGATGAGGATCCTACACAACCGTGCCCGGTTCACATTCGTCTGTCCCGAGAGGGTTGGACCAAATTCAAACGGGTGTTGTCTGGTGAACTGGACGGCGACCTCATCCACTTGTGTCACGATGTGTACATCCGACGCGGCCCTTTCTTTGCTCAACTGGCTCGGCTAGATGGAGGTACAGTGCATTTTACCCTTCACCCTGATGTATGGTCTGCATTGGAAGATGCCGTGGTAGATGTGGATCAAGTGCTTATCAAGCGATCATCAGACGAGTTGGACTGGTCATTTACCATGGACACTGTGAAAGTCAATGAAGAAAATCAGAAAGAAACTCCGGCCCAAGATATACCCGTTATAAATAAACGATAGAGCCAGGGTGCATCATCATTGTGTCACCATGAAGCGCTGGGAGAAGGTGCTGGATAACTCATACTACAGTCCCGACAGTCCGGCGGCCTATAGTGCATTGTCGGCTCTCTATCGAGCGGCCAAACCCCAGGGGGTACAACGTGCCCAAGTCCGAGATTGCTTAAGAAGACAAGACACCTATACCTTACATCGATCTGTCCGTCGCCATTTTCTACGGAACCGGGTCATCGTGGGAGGAATAGATGCCCAGTGGCAAGCGGATTTGGTCGATATGAGCGCCTTTTCCAAACACAACGATGGGAATCGGTATATCTTGATGTGCATCGATATCCTATCCAAGTATGCGTGGGTGGTACCCATCCGGACGAAAACGGGGGCGAATCTCATAGCGGCGTTCAAAGACATCTTCAAGACCGGGCGCAAACCTTTGTATTTGCAAACCGACGAAGGCACGGAATTTCTCAACAGACCGTTCCAACAGTTTCTGAAAGCCCAGAAGGTGTTTTTCTTCCATACGTACAACGAGACGAAGGCTTCCGTGGTGGAAAGGTTCAACAGGACATTCAAAGGCCGCATGTATAAATATTTCACCTATAAGAATACAAGGCGGTACATCGATGTTCTCCCGAAACTTGTGAGTGGTTACAATCGAGCCTATCACCGGAGTATAGAGAGAGCCTCCATTACCGTGACCCAACGCAATGAAGCCCAAGTCCGGCGTGTCTTGTACCCCAGGCAATCGCAGCGAACGACGAAGGATGTGTACAAGGTCGGGGACCCTGTACGGATCAGTAAAGTCAAAGGTCAATTTGAGAAAAGTTACTTGCCCAACTGGAGCGATGAGCACTTCCTGATTAAACGGCGCCTACCCTGACAGCAGCGAGTCTATGAACTGGAAGATCTTCAAGGGGAACCGTTGCTAGGGACGTTTTACGAGACGGAATTACAGCCTGTCGTAAAAACACAGCAAGACTACTACACGGTGGAGCAGATTTTGAAAACGGAACGTCGACGTGGCAAACCGTTTCATTTCGTCAAATGGCAAGGCTGGCCCAGTTCCTTCAATTCCTGGGTCGCTGCCAACCAGGTGAAACGACTATAAAGCCAGACACCACTGCCGTCCTCCTTCATTCCACGTCCGACCACAGTGCTATAGACAAACAGCAGCTGCCTCTGAACACAGCGTCTCCCAAAACGCGCAAAGCACAAGTGGGCTTTGGGGTGCTATTGCTAACCCTGCTGAGTGTGTTGTACGGAGGTGTGTTTTACGACGTAGCCTATGTCAGCACGTTACTTAACCAACTGAGAATACCAGCCACCAGTGAAACCGGTCTACAGAGAGCACCAGTCAACCCCGTATCCAGCCCAGTCACCACCACCACACCCCGTGTACAAGCCACGTCGAGCTCCACACCAAGCTCTACACCTACACCAAGTACACCCACTACGTCGGAAGACCCACCAGATTTCATCCCTCACAGTGAACAGACAACGACGACCCACGTTGTACCCACCCCCATCATCATCATCCCTCGCAGTGAACAGACAACGACGACCGACGTTGTACCCACCATCACTCCAGTTCACTCGTACGAAATTTACAAGAGCGGGTTACCACGACAACGAATACACCTCGAACCGTGGACCCTCGGTGGCAGCATCCCTTCACGTGTCTCATCGCAGGACCGACGGGTTCCGGCAAAACGCACTTCGTCAGGAAGCTCCTTCAACTCGCCGACAGCATGATCACCCCACCCATTGCCCGAGTCGTGTGGTGTTACGGAGAATGGCAGACAGCGTGTGCAGCAATGCCCCACATCACGTTCGTGGAAGGCCTACCCAACCTGGCCGATTTGGAACCCGACACCTTGGTGGTTCTGAATGATCTCATGGCGGAGACGGATGCGCGGGTGACCCAACTCTTTACCAAAGGCAGCCATCATCGACGGCTCAGCATCATCTACATTGTGCAGAATCTGTTCAGTAAAACAAAGAACATCGGAATATCAGCTTAAATGCCCACTACCTGGTGGTCTTCAAAAACCCGAGAGATACCACTCAACTGCTGCACCTGGCGAGACAGATGTATCCTGGCCGCACACCGTTTGCGTTGGAAGCCTTTAAAGATGCCACAACCCCTCAGCACGGGTATATGCTCTTCGACCTCAAGCAAGCCACCCCCGACCACCTTCGACTACGCACCGGCATCTTTCCCGGAGAGGCCCACCACGTGTACATGCAAAAATAATGTAAACATACCCACAGTGGCGCCCCCAGCTGGGGTCTGTGTGTTTGATGATGGGGAATAATAAAAAGAATGAATACCACAGCAGGGTTGACTTTGTCTCTGAGGTGGATAAAAAGGGCAGAGTTGTGGGTTCTAGCATTAGTTGTGCATGATGTCTGCGCGAGTACGGAAGCACGCTCCCACGCTCCGTGTATTGAAGACGGCCCCACCCGAGTTGGTCCGAACCATTGTACGCGGTGCGGACCCTGAGCTTATACGCTGTCTGTGCGAGATCGGGTACAATCTGTTAAAAGGCAACGTGCCACTGACTCCGGCTCAGAAGACCAAGTTGGCCAAGCATAAGACAGGTCTCCGAACCCTAGTCCATAAGCGGGTCCCTCAAACACAAAAGAAAAAGGTGTTACAGAAAGGCGGCTTTCTCGGGGCCATCTTAGCACCGTTGGCCGCTTCCGTGTTGGGTCCAGTATTGGGTGGACTCTTCGGCCGACAATGAACCACACGAAAAAATGGTCCTCGTCGAACCTCGGTTGCTTCAAAACCTCCAATCACCCTACCCTGTGCCACCTACGGTGAAGACCATAAACACCCTCGATGGAGAGATGCAACAGATCTTACAGAGACCGGGGTTAAGCGACAGTGAGAAAGTACAACGGTACAATGAGACGATTCAACGGTACATGACGTTCATGGACCAATACAAAACCCTCTCTACCCCACCACCACCACCACCACCACCACCACCACCACCACCACCACGTGACACACCGCCGACCTCAGCACCCCTCCAACAGCCGCCATTACCAGGGGTAGCACCCACAGCCCCACAGTGGGTGGAAGACGAAGTGCTGAAGAGTGTACCTGCATCGTTTAAAAAACAAGCTGGCCTGGTATTACAACGGATGAAACAGAATCCTAACATGACTTGGAATGATAAAGGCGAACTCCTGGTACAGAATCAGGTGGTCCCCGGCACCCACATGACGGATTTAGTGAATGACCTGATGCATAAACGCAGATCGCACACGGATCCTCGAGGATGGGAGGTCTTCGCTCAAGGCTTGAAAGACATGCATGTACCACAGGAATTGGTGGGGAACCCCCACCGCTGGGCCTTTATGCAGCGAACCCAGGAATCGCCGAGTCGTGCACCACGACAGATTCCACAACCTTGGGAATCCGAATGGGAACCGCAGTCACCCCCCACAACGGGCACCTTCTTTTCAAACCTTTAAAAAACCACCCTTGATCAGGACACCGCACATCTCCAGAGCCGTGACACGTAGCAAGTCAACGCGACGAACACGACGTCGGACACAACCACCCAAGGTCTGGAACACCTATTAAAACCAACAGCAGCAGCAGGACAGCTCAGTCGCCATGTTTTACCTCACCCTACCCAGTAACAGTTCACTCGATGTGTTTCCTGACAACACCGTGGCCAAGTATGTGACTCAATTACCACAACCGTTGCATTTACCTGGCCGGTGGGAATGTGGACTGGTGGATATTCAGTACCCTTATTCGTGGTACAACGTGCGAGCCAATGAAGTGTGGTACGAGGTGACCTACGAAGGAAAAGACACCCGACTCACTCTCCCCGAAGGCCAATACGATACTCCCAAGGAGTTCATGGGTGGGCTGTCAAGACTGATGCATTATAATGCTCTACGGGAGGTCACGAATACTTCAAAACCCATCAAAGCCTATCCCTTCAAGAATCACGTGAACTTCGATTACAACGCACACAACGACAAGGCAGAGCTTATCGTCACCGCCAACGCGAGTGTCGTACTGAGTCCTATCCTACAGCAAATGCTGGGTTTCGATCTACGGATGTTCGCTGATCCCACCGCCCACCAAGGCGAGATCCCGATGGATATGAAGTCGGGTATGTACGGACTCTACGTCTACTCGGACGTGGTGGACAGCCACATGGTGGGCGATATCAACACACCTCTGTTACGGGTGGTGCCCATTAAAAAGTTGTATGGAGATCAAGTCACCCACAGTTTCACCCACATGCTCTACCTGCCCGTACGACAAACCCACATCAACACGATCACGGTGGATATAAGAGATGACACGGGACGACCGGTGGCATTCGAACGAGGAAAAGTGTTGGTGACACTTCATTTTCGACAAGCACGTGCTCCCCACTTTGTATAATGAAGGTGCCTTACGAGCGCGATGCACGCAGCTATATGGACTATTATGCTCAACAGGCCAGGGGTGGCTTTCCGGTTTTTAGTGGTGCACGCATGCAACGTGGACATGGACTGGGGAACATACTCGGGAGCATCGTTAAAACGTTCCTCCCCTTGGTGACGCGTGGGGTGAAAGCAATCGGCAAACAAGCGGTACGCAGTGGACTGCAAGTGGCCGGTGATGTATTGGGGGGTACGGCACCCAAAGAAGCCTTGAAACGGCGGGCCAAAGAAGCGGGAGGCGTCTTGGTGGCCAAAGCACAACGCACCGTAGGGAATAAAAGACCTGCCCCACCGAGACCACGCACCAGTCGACGACCGACCCAGCGACGACGCACATCGAAGACCAGGATATCTTTTCTTAAAACATGTCCTTGATCCACGCCGAGTCCTGCCCCTCCACCAACAGTGAATTTGATTTGTGGACCGTGCCGCCCACACAGACCAGTGCCGAACAAGGATTATGGGTGGAGCATCTCCCGCTGTCCAGCATCAACGCAACAGGGCCCATCGAGTTCACCATCAGTAATGCGGATACAGCCTATGTGGATTTAGCCCATACCTACTTGTATGTGAAAGCCAAGATCGTCAGTGGAGATGGCACCAGAATCGCCGACCAAGCAACAGTGGGCCCGACGAATCTCTGGCTGCACTCGATGTTTCAACAGGTGGATATATTTCTCAGCGACAAACTCATCAGTGACTCGACCAACACGTACCCCTATCGAGCCTACATCGAGGCGCTGTTGTCGCATGGACGAGAGGCTAAACAATCTCAACTGACAGCCGCTTTATTCTACCAGGACAGAGCCGAGCACATGGGCGCAGAGAACGACAATACGGGATATAGCAAACGGAAGGCTTTGACCGCGAACGGCGTCTCGGTGGATATGATCGGTCGACTGCACGCAGACATGTTCATGCAAGACCGATACCTCTTGAACAAGATCCCCATCAAAATCCGATTGATACGGGCGCCTCCGACCTTCGCCTTGATGGCCACTAACGTAGAGGCGCATGCAGCTGACTATAAGATTGTCATCGAAGACGCAGTCCTGTATGTCCGAAAAGTGAAACCGAATCCAGCCGTTCAATTGGGACACATGAAAGCCTTGGAAACAAAACCAGCCCAGTACCCTATCCGACGTGTACAAACCAAAGTGTTCTCTGTGTCTGCTGGAAATATGAGCGCCAACAAAGAAAACCTGTTCCTGGGGGAACTACCCAAGTGATTGATCCTGGCCTGTGTGGAAAATACCAGTTTCAGTGGAGCCTACCCAGAGAATCCGTTTGACTTTAAACATTTCGGCATCAATTTTGTGGCCCTGCATGTGGATGGACAACAGGTGCCAGCCACGGCCTTAACCCCGAACTTTGGGCGCGCGAATTTCATTCGAGCCTATCAGAGCCTGTTTACAGCCACCGGTCAAATCAACCAGGGCGAAGGGAATTTCATCAGTCGGGAGGACTACGGGAACGGATACACGTTGTTCTGTTTCGATCTGAACCTCACCTTGGAGAACGAACATCAGCTGGCCCTGGCCAAGCAAGGCAATTTACGGTTGGAAATCCACTTTCAACGAGCCCTCCGGAGCACCGTCAATGCGATCTGCTACGCCGAGTTTGACAACATCATTCAAGTGGACAAGGCGCGCAACGTCCTGTGTGACTTCTCCACCTAACATGGATACAGACCAGATAACCACCGTGCTGGAGAATGACCCAGAGACACGTATGATGTTTCAAGGGGTGTTCGGCCGAGATGTGTTCCCATTAGACCGTGTGTATCCTGCTGCTTACGTTCTCAACACGGACCCGATGGATCGGCCCGGTGAACAATGGGTGGCCGTGTACTTGACAGAACAGCAGGGCGAATGCTTTGACCCGTACGACCTGCCACCCCTCCATCCCGATTTAACAGACTTTATGGATCAAGGCACAGAGACGTGGTGTTGGAAGTCAAACGTTGCAAAGCCTGGACCAGTAGGTGTGCGGACAATATTGCTTGTTTTACCTGTACCATCGATGCCGGGGAAGACCCTTATCTACCATCGTACAGATGTTTGACGAGTACCCTAAGGCCGAGGACCGCGATGTACTCGTATATGACTGGGCCGCCCATCATTTCAATGTACAAGCCCCGTTCTGGGCTTAAGTTCTTTCAATGTACACACGCCCGCTGTTCTGGGCTTCAGTTTACAAGCCCCCTGTTCTGGGCTTCAGTTCTTTCAATGTACAAGCCCCTTGTTCTGGGCTTCAGTTTTCACGTGGTTGTTCTCACGTTGTTGTTGTTCACTGAATAAAAAAAATGAGATCTCACCAAAAAAAAACCCTGTCTTGTGTGTTTTATTCATAATGCATCAATGCCCAATGTGGAGATTCAGTGGTGTAGGATGGGGCCAAAATGTAGCCCATCAAGGTTAGAATGCAAGAGCACTATAGTAAAATAGAGAGCCAATGAAATCAGCCCACAGACCAAGTACGTGTTTTTGGTCTAGGTTTGGAGCGGGCATTTCATTGAGGTGCGTGTATACGGTGAGTGAAGACTCGTCCAACACGTATAGATTATTACTATAAGTTCTATGTTGTCGATTTAACCTCTCCCTACATTGACGCGCGCGCGCGCGCGCTGCGGCCGGAGAACCCGCGCGCGCGCTGCGCTGGGGCGGGCCGGGGACGGGAAAGTTGGAAAAAGTGTGTTTGAGCATTCATCCCAACCGGAAGTGACGTCACACACTTGCGCAGACCCACCAAACCACGTGAATGTTAGTCCAGGTGGATGCTCCCCCACATAGGCTTCACATGGATACCTCATATGACTCCATCGGCCCATTAGGGGCTCGCCTAGACCACAAAAACGTCTATTTCCATACCCTTGGGCTACCGCGCATGCGCAGAATGGTGACAACGCCCAAGCCGCTAGTCCAGTCAGATGCCCCTTGACGAATGCTTCACTTTGATACCTCACTCGACCCCACTGGACCATTAGTGGCTCCCCTAGATCCCAAAACGTCTATTTCCATACCCTTGGTCCACCGCGCATGCGCAGAATGGTGACAACGCACGAGCCCCTAGTCCAGTCAGATGCCCCTTCACGAATGCTTCACATTGATACCTCACTCGACCCAATCGGACCATTAGGGGCTCCCCTAGACCCCGAAACGTCTATTTCCATACCCTTTGTCCACCGCGCATGCGCAGAATGACGCTATTTCAACCCACTAGTCCAGTGAGATGCCCCTTCACGAATGCTTCACTTTGATACCTCACTCGACCCCATCGGACCATTATTGGCTTCCCTAGCTCCAAAACGTCTATTTTCATACCCTTGGGCCACCGCGCATGCGCAGAATGGTGACAACGCACGAGCCCCTAGTCCAGTCAGGTGCCCCTTCACGAATGCTTCACTTTGATACCTCACTCGACCCCATCGGACCATTAGGGGCTCCCCTAGACCCCAACACGGCTATTTTCATACCCTTGGGCCACCGCGCATGCGCAGAATGACCCTAATTCAACCCCACACCCAGCCCATCAGATGCCCCTTCACCTAGGCTTCACATTGATACCTCACTCGACCCCATCGGACTATTAGTGGCTCCCCTAGACCCCGAAACGTCTATTTCCATACCCTTTGTCCACCGCGCATGCGCAGAATGACGCTATTTCAACCCCACACCCAGCCCATCAGATGCCCCTTCACCTAGGCTTCACTTTGATACCTCACTCGACCCCATCGGACCATTATTGGCTTCCCTAGCTCCAAAACGTCTATTTTCATACCCTTGGGCCACCGCGCATGCGCAGAATGCCGATATTTCAACCCCACACCCAGTCCATTAGATGCCCCTTCACGAATGCTTCACTTTGATACTTCACTCGACCCCATTGGACCATTAGGGGCTCCCCTAGCTCCAAAACGGCTATTTTCATACCCTTGGGCCACCGCGCATGCGCAGAATGCCGATATGTCAACCCCACACCCAGCTCATTAGATGCCCCTTCACGAATGCTTCACTTTGATACCTCATATGATCCCATTAGACCATTTGTGGCTCCCCTAGCTCCAAAACGGCTATTTCCATACCCTTGGGCCACCGCGCATGCGCAGATTGCCGATAGTTCAACCCTACACCCAGCCCATTAGATGCCCCTTCACGAATGCTTCACTTTGATACCTCATATGACCCCATTGGACCATTGTTGGCTCCCCTAGCTCCAAAACGGCTATTTCCATACCCTTGGGCCACACGAGTTGTCTCCCTTGCGTCAGTGTGTGCAGATGGCGCTATGGTTAGGATCGACGCCGTACCATCCTGGAGCCGCCATTTTGTTTGTTGATTTTTTGCGGAGATACACGGGACAATAAACGCTCGACCCTAGGGTGGTACAGATGCTAGACTGATCCTATTAACATGGTACAACACCTATAGATTAGGTTTATTATTATTATATGGCTTAGAGGTTTTTTTTAGGGTAATGTGAGGGTTTTTTCTCCCCGTGACCTCCCCACCGCCTCGTTTGCTCCCTTGCGCCGTCTAAAAACACCGCCATTTTACAACATGGCCGTCTAAAAATACGCCCCCTTTTCCAACATGGCCGTCTAAAATGCTGCCAGACCGCATCACCGCGGATGAATACAAAGCTTAACCGAACTATAGTGATCCGCCATTGCCGATGACAAGTCTGGACATGTCCAGAGGATGATGAACGACACAGCCAGAGTTGTCTCCCCCTAGTGCGGGTTTTTGCCACCAATGTGTACAGATGGCGCCACCATCGGAAGTTGTGACGTCATAGTTACATCCGGGTGAAAGGATTGCCCATTTACGCGCTGTATACTACTGACCCATAACTGCCCCCAGCTGCGAAAAGAACTGCCTCATTTGAGGTAGTACAAAAAAAATATACAAAGAGGAAAATGCAAATAAACTGAGAACTATGAGTGAAAACTACTCAAATCTTATTGAAAGTTGATAAATGAACTACACTCAAAACATAATTGTACCACCTAAACGCCCTTAATTATCCATAATCCCCATCTAATCGTCCTTAAAAATCACATCTATTGCGTCATTTATGACGTCATGGGTCCCCCGCTGCGAAAAGGACTGCCGCATTTGGGGTACAGTACTACTAAGGTAATTCTGAGCTAGAACTTAATTAGAGAGAATATTCAAGAAGTTGTTGTAAAAACGCAGAACATTCGTGTTTCCTTCACGATGGAAATAATTCTACTGCAGAATAATCAACTTCCGTCACAGAGGTGAATATTCTCATGGCGAAGATAATTTTCCACCACAGTGATAATCTCATGATTGGTCCGCGTTGAAAACTATTCCCCGCGCGGAGATAATATTTTTATTGCCGAGTAAATCACTTCGATATTTTCCAGGCGATACCAAATTCCTATTACCCCAGAAAACAATATTTGGACGGCTGGTCACCGTAAACTCAAGCTAAGTCCTTCAACACATAACGAGACCATCAGAGCACCCAAGTTATATCTATGTATGGATCAACCAAGAAGTGTAGGCCTGGCTCACCTATATACATGGCCTGATATTTGCAACGTCAGTCATCATCCGCATCGGCGAGCAAGAAATAAATATCTACCTCGCTCGAATATGGAAGCCGGGTGTGGCCATCTCGCGTTTTCGCATTTTCGCATCTATAATAGTAACGCGAAAACGAGAAAATGCGAAAACGCGTTTTCGCGTCTCCTGTTTGCGTCAGGCCTTTTCGCCTTTTCGCACGAGATGACCGCATCCGGTTTCCATACTCGAGTAAATATGCCTTTAATACTCTCGTTCATGCGATATCGGTGAAGTCTGTTGTCAATACAATACTCGGGTCGGTCAAGTATGAAACTGTAGGTTCACAGTATTCCCGTGTTAAGGTATCGTTACCGCATACCGTACTCATATACGTGAACAAACTAGCCCAGGCAAATCTCTCTCATTATTCTAGTGATATTGCCCTTAATTAAACAAACTCACACCAAAGCATATTTAGAGGTTTGGATGAAGACGGCCACGGCTTTATTGGCTAACTTACATGGTATAGTGTACCAAATCCCAGCGGGCTGATATATACTTTTAGTGCTGACCGTCTGCTATGTAATGACACATCAGCAACCCCCCAGTATGATACATATTTTGTCTCATTAGATACTGTAGCACCCACGCTCCTAAACCCTAGGAGGGGTGACAACATAGAGTGATCAGCACACACTTACCGCTACCCACACCCACACTGGGTAGACAACACGTCCCTCGGGAAACACATCGATTGGACAGCCACATAACCGGGTGCCCCGCTGGAATTCGTCGAGGTGGCACCCACCGAATGAGTTCTATCTCATATACAAACTTTCCTAACTGAAACCCCTATCTGCCCGCCAGAATTCGGCCGCGTACAGTAAAATATACATGACGAAACCGATAAGAAAGCCGTGACATTGATGCACACATAACTGTTCAATGTAACAAATCTATTCTTTGAACCATGTCAATCGCGAAAGGGTACAATAAATTTGGCAACTGCAAACTGTTTCCGACGAAATCTTTAACTCAGGAGATTCCTTCCTTGTTCCACCACTTGCTCTTCGTACCTACAAAATATAAGAGAAGAGAAAAACAGCAGCATCTATTCTCTTGAGCCAGGGCATACACCGATTCTACAAATATGATAAGACAGATAAACCAGAATATTTCATCACAGCTATTGTTCTGCACAATATAAGATACCCACGGCAGCTGGGCCCACATTATGCGTGCATTTTAACTGCAATAGACAATACTCTCAGCCAAAAATTTGAAGCTAATTAATTTTCTGAGTCAAGGGTGGGCGGGAGGGAAATGTGAAGACGAAATTAATCGTGTGTGTGTTCCACAAAACCCCGACGCGAGAGGCCGATGAATTCAAGGACCCCCCAACAGGAACAATTGCCTATGCAATTCAATCATGTGGCGACAACATGACAACTGCGCAGTCTATCAGACCAAGGGAGGCTACTCTTACCAGTAAATCTCACAACTCCAACTGGGCAGGCAATACAGAATAAAGTGGTTTATCTTTAAAGGATAAACAGTATTATTCTAGTGATATTGCCCTTAATTAAACAAACTCACACCAAAGCATATTTAGAGGTTTGGATGAAGACGGCCACAGCTTTATTGGCTAACTTACATGGTATAGTGTACCAAATCCCAGCGGGCTGATATATACTTTTAGTGCTGACCGTCTGCTATATAATGACACATCAGCAACCCCCCAGTATGATACATATTTTGTCTCATTAGATACTGTAGCACCCACGCTCCTAAACCCTAGGAGGGGTGACAACATAGAGTGATCAGCACACACTTACCGCTACCCACACCCACACTGGGTAGACAACACGTCCCTCGGGAAACACATCGATTGGACAGCCACATAACCGGGTGCCCCGCGGGAATTCGTCGAGGTGGCACCCACCGAATGAGTTCTATCTCATATACAAACTTTCCTAACTGAAACCCCTATCTGCCCGCCAGAATTTAGGTTGCCCCGGGCAACCGTGCAAAGGGTTATTTTGCACCCTGTTATGTGAAACAAGTGATCAGATTGGTCAATATAAACAGGATGTTCCTTTGCTGATTGGCTGAAATTTACAGTTTAAAATTTCTATGAACAGGATTCATTACCATGTGTACCACTGGTATTTAGGATAGAAATACCCTAGCTTGGCGAGGATGAACTAACCATGGTAAACAGGCCAATTTTGCAAGCTTCCTTCAAAATCAATATTCAGTATCTCATAATTTCCTCCAACGTCAAACATTAAATTAAACCATCAAACCTGCATGGGGATAGGGTCAAAGTGAAACTGCGGGTGCATGGTGCAAAATAGCACATTTGAATGGAAACACTGTGATAGAAACATACCTCTCCTATACCTGGTACGTATACTGTGATACTATGATTCAAATCAAGCCTATATACTTAACTGCTTTAGGAGAATGAACTCTCACCCCGAGACTGGGATGAAGAGACAAAACGTACTGCTCTTCTTTAGTTGCCCGTAATGTACCACAAAACTCAAATACTCGTACTCAAATCAATCACAATTCAAGTCACTCCAAGACTGTTACCAAATTACAGCTCTCCAAATTGTCACTGTGACATTGATTCAATTCACACTTGTACACTAACTTTTACCTTATCATTCTCGTTGAATGTATATATATGAAGAAAATACGACACTCTAGTCCACACAGGCTGAATATTACCTGCCTATATATATTATAGTCAAGTATATGCAACCATGCTGAACTGGGATGAGTGAAATCCAAATACATGTAATAACTATAATGAGACAAGGGCAGTACCAATTTTCGGTATGATGATACTGAAATAACTGAAATAGCACTCAGCTATATAATATATCCATTGGATTTGCAGACTCCACTTTAATTTTCTTACAGCATCTGGAAAATAGATTCCTAAAAACATGCCCCATCAGCAAAAACGATAAAACTGCATGCTGATAATTGTTTGAGTGATGCATTAACTGATAAAAACTTGAACATTTAACTCGCCTCATTTAAGTCATTTGCCCTGGCAAATTCCAACAGGGAACATGCACACACCAACTACAGTTGGCGCTACTTCAGAAGACCTGTGTTTTCGTATTTTCAGCCAAGAAACAGTACTTCACAGATTATCGTCGCCAGACAGTACTAGGTAACCATTAGCCCAGGAATGTCTGCAGTCTCGAATGACTGTGTGTAGGGAAAATAGCCACGCCCACATACACAGCAAAGGTTCTATCGCTAGGTAACCATCACAGGTGGGAGGGGGCTCATGTGAACACAAGTGAACAAGAACTTGTTATAACTCCAAAACTGAGATTGGGGAACCTCCAGAAGAAGAAGTGTATCTGTTCATCATAATTACACCCCCGCTTGAGTTGTTGAATTTCCAAAACAATAGTAGTCACTAACAACAACAACAACAATTACATCAGTATACTCAGGTACGGTAACTATTTACCCCATATTTAGTTTTGTCACAGACATACACTCACCAAGTTACTTGGAAATCTTCCAAGTTGTCCTGTTCAGTCCACCAACTGTCCACATGGTACAAAGGTTCCTCGATTATTGATGTACCACGTATTCCAACCGTTGAAACACTGACAGCACTTGACCGAGTTGATGGTGTTTGACGTCAATCGCAGTCACTGCATGGCGCTACCGCGTGCCACTGTATACAGCCGTACCCCACAGGCAACACAATCTGAAAAATCGTAGGCCTATAAATAATCAAATATTTCCGCTTCGTGGACTTCGCCTTCAGTTAAAAAACTAATTTCTTAAACCCGATGACAAGATGGATAGCAACAAGCTTGACCAAAAATACAGAAAAACTCCTAAAATGTGAAGACGAAATTAATCGTGTGTGTGTTCCACAAAACCCCGACGCGAGAGGCCGATGAATTCAAGGACCCCCGAACAGGAACAATTGCCTATGCAATTCAATCATGTGGCGACAATATGACAACTGCGCAGCCTATCACACCAAGGGAGGCTACTCTTACCAGTAAATCTCACAACTCCAACTGGGCGGGCAATACAGAATAAAATGGTTTATCTTTAAAGGATAAACAGTATTATTTGAATTGGTCCAGTTTTGAATCTTCTTGGAAGACGACCTTGATCCATTTTGTATTTTTTTTTATAGAAAACTTTGGTATTTTGTTTCAGTTAGATTGCATTTTAATACTTGATACTTTTTATTCTCTCCATTAACCACTCACTGACTTTGGTGCTTTCCTGTACGGGGGGGGGAGGGGAGGAAGCTTAACCGGAGAAATGAATTTAAAAAACGCGATTGATTTGAAACTATACGCGGGCGAGTTCGAATCTCAGCTGTGTTAATTGGGGGATTTCAACAACTGACAAGGGCATGCGTGTCTGTACATGTCACTCGACAAATATATGTAGGTTTACTGTTTTGGTGGGAAATTTAAACCGTACGACGTCGGGCATTACAGGGTAGTTTCTCTGGGTTTTCTTGCATTTACCAGGTTACCTCATGTTAATCGTATTTTATTTCGCTTAAGCCGGTGCTGGGGGCCGTGTGGATACTTCATAGTCTCCACATGAACAGCTGCAGTAAAAGCGCGGCTGATATACTAAGGCTACGTCCGAGAATCCACCGTATTCTCGGGTCTGCCGAGGGATGCTTTCCTGTAGTGTCATATGGTTGCTTTTTAGTCACCAGACGTCGTCAATTTTTCCCACCTCTTGCATATCACTTCAATTTTTATTGAATCTAGCCATTTATGACAAGATGGATGTGAATGTGACTCTTGGCGATGTTATCAGATATACTTTAAGTTACCTTTCAGGTTATGATTTTTTTTTTTCACTCTGTGACCCAAAGAATTCCATTACTGCAATAGTAGATCGTATCACACCCATAAGTTAACACCAGCCTTTATATTCAGTGCCAGAGGGGTATATACGTTTCTTTCTCGTATTTCTATGTGGGCGACGAAAAACTTTCATACCACTCCAGCTGCGATACAGGTAAATAGATTACCAAGAAACAAGGCTAATTAAGCCGAGGTAAGAGACACTTTACGTTGTATTCAGTCTTTTTTTTTTATTCTTATTTTTTTAATTTCGTTTATTTTCTCATTGAATCATGTGATCAGGACATTCTAATAAGTAATATATATGTAATGTGTCAAACGTACGCAATGCTAAAATAACATAGCTGTAATCTAAAAAAAAAACAAAAAAAAACACGGTACATAAACTGAATTAACAAACTAAACAAAACTAGGATTACAATATTGCACAGTCAATAGAATAAAATACTTTGAGTGATAATCCTGGTTTCTCTACTACTGTATTTCAGGCGGTCACAAGTTTCCGTATCGGCTATTTACAGACCATTTCATATTTTATTAACGACTATCAGTATACAAATGTATATGTATGACTAAATCGGTCGACAGGCTCGATCATGTTAAACAGGTTTCTTTTCGAAATACCCCATATTCAAGTTATACTTTTTATATTGTTTATTTTCTAAGTTGAAATTATATTTTATTAAATTTTTCAAGATGTCGAAATTCGATCTGAAATCTGTAATCCGACCGTGTTGATTAGTTAACGGCAAGACAGGGTTAACCAATACGTGTTTTAGCGGTAAACCAATGAGTATTACGTTTTCATTCAGGACGAGGCCTATATGCCATTCGCTGGGTATCCAGGCTTACCGGACAAGTACACAGCTCTAAAGTTCCTGGTGCTTCATGACAGAACGTACATGTGGGCTCATACGAAATTTTCATTTTTACGAGAACCACGTTCGTAACTAGACATCCATGTATTATTTTATATTGTAGATTCTATAGCTTGGTTTCTAATGTATACGATTTCGCTATCAGATATGCATTACGCCAATTTATGCCGTTCACACCAAAACTGTACTCGCATACATGCCACATTGAGTGTGCTGTAGATCAAAATCCTTTCTTGTATTTTAGAATTAATTCAATATGTTTTGGTAGAGATGACAACAGCAGATCCGAGTAACTTGGTTTGTTCAGGGTATTGAAGTCCTTCCACGTTTTAGGTATATTTCGAGGTATTCTTTCGTAATCTAAGTAAGTCCCACATACGCCATATTCCCGCTTAAGTTCGAAGAATGAAAACGAGGTACTATCCTCATTAAAAAGGCCTTCAGCATAACATAGTTTTTTTTTAAACCATTACTTTATAACTATTTTTTTCTTCAAATTTTTGCTATGCAAATTATGCCATATTGGTTGTGAATAAAATGCCATTTTGCAAGTTATATTCAGGAGAGATGTCTCCAGTTCTTCATATAGAGTCTGTCTTTATTGGGTTTTGGTAGGCAGACAATAATACCCTGCTTTTGTGTTATTGATAGTTCTCGTGGCTCCCATTTACAGATCTAAGGGTGAAATGACCTAAATCTTCCCAAAAGTATTTGAAGAATTCTATACTGAAACCATCAAGACCGGGACTTTGTTTTGCATTCTATTCTTATTACAGTTTAATAAAGTTCCTCATATGTAATTTTTCCCTCTAACTTGTTCCTTCATGCAGAATATTTACAACATTTTTATCTATCTTAGCTTCCCAATTTATTCTATCCCTATCCCTTTCCCTATACATTTCCTCATAAGAGGCTTTTTGTTCATTTGGAAGCTCAGAACTATCTGTAATTTCTTTGCATTTTTGTGATTAGTTTTTTCATGAACTTATCCGTAAAATTCCTGTTTTCCAAATTGCAAAAGTAACTTGTAGGTTTTTCTCCATATTCAATCCATCGAGCTCTTGACCTATCCATAATTCCTTGTATCTTACTTTTCCTTATAGAATTTAGTGAGTTTTTTTGTACTCGAATAGTTCATTCACGAGTATGAAATTGTCTTTCTTCAGACTAACATGAGAAAGGTATATACGAACAGTCTATCTGGAATTTGTAGAAGTAGTTCTGATTTTGGTATATCGTTTAGACTCTCACGGTCATGGGGTGAAGCGACATATTCACTTTTCGAATATATTCGTAACGGTCTGTATAAGTTTGATCAAAAAGTAAACTAGATTTAAATTTTCAATACCCCTCTCTTTTTTTATTTGATTTTCTGATATTGTTGTATTAAGTCGTTGAACAGGTAGAAGGCTCAGTTACATATTATTGAGAGAACAAAGAAGAGCCTGCTTGTTCACTAACCCGTGCATTCAGCTGATCAGCTACTGGGTTGTATAATTTCTCTTTTCCCACTATCTTTTAACCCCAGGAGACTATTTTAAACTGATGATGTCATTATGCTTGAATACTGGGAAAATATAATATACATGTATAAAATTATGTTAGTTATCACCAGTTCAGAATAGTTTCCTGGGTTAAAAGGTAGGGGAATGTGAAATTATACAACCCAGTAGGTGATCAGCTGAAGTTATGGGTCAGTGAACAGACAAGCTCTTTGCTCTCCTATTAATTTGCAAAAGAACAATTGTTCAGTAAAATAAACAATCCGTATTTTCTTCATGGAATTTAGATCTACAGAACACATACGTATTGCGATATGTCATCTGGCATGAATTCTAGCCCTGTCGCTTTAAAATCTCATATTTTCGTTCTACAGTTTCATAAAATCATTTTTTTATCCAAAAGAGTTACTTCAACAGATTTAGACACTTTCCCGAATTTTAATATTCCAGTTGCTTAGACCCTCAATTTGACTCAAGTTATAAAACTTGTAATTTTCAAAATTCTTTTATTCCACGGAATTCAGATTTTGTGGAACTGATTTTTCAGAATATGAAACTCAAGGTGATTAATTGGGCAACTACTGGTGCTACACATCTCACCAATTTATAGAACCCACCAATTTTCGAAAATTTACATTATATTCAAGTTTTTCATTTTTCGTAGATTATGATCAAAACTACACAAAGAGTGATACTCTGTATGCGGTTTTAGTAAAGGAAGTCACACTTCATTGCTTGGATTTTAACATATTCGTTAAAAACGTAAATATGGACGGTATACCTTGTGTTCTACCTATTCCTACTTTCGGCTTACACCTAAATATACTCTTATTTATCTATATTAAATCTAGTTGATTTGTTCCAGGAAATCTAGTTGAATCATTTCACTTCGTATAGTTTATCATTTTGGGCACTTCTCGTGTCTATTTGCATAATCCTCTCGGTGCACAAATTCGAGATGGCCGCCATGGGTTTGGTGTTCTCCTTCCATTGGTTTTATTTAGATATTATTAATTTAAAAAAAAGATAATGTACAATCTTTTCGAAGCTTAACACATTCTCAACATTCGTAGTCTATTGATGATACGATTCTAGTAACGTAATGCTTAGCAGAAGCAACTGTTGAATTCAAAATGGCCCCGTATGGTGTTATCTGATAATCGTGATTTGTACATATTCGTTTTATTCAAGGCATTCTGTTCAGTTCAAGTTTTCATTGCCTCATTACCTATCACGTTGAAATCATCTTTAGCCTATTAATCCTCAGTGCGAGAAATAATGGTGAAATTCAATCTGGTGACCATCTCTCGCCTTCCCATGTTGTTCGTTTTATGTAAGGTTATGTTTCAGTTCAAAGAACAAATGGTTTAGGTTTATTATAAGGCCATTATTTTTAGGCTCATTTTGAGTCTATTTGCATGACCCCGATCGCAAAAATGACGGTCAAATTCAAAATGGCGGTCATGTGCGATCGTTTGAAACTGGTGGTTTTTCTGAGCTGTCAGTGCCCTTTACGTGTAATAGACTATTTTCGGTTCAGAGTAAACATATCAGAACTTTTAATGTTATGTTCATTCTTCCTGTTTGCATAATTGTCATCACAAAGCATGATGATTACTTATCAAATAACCGCCATTTGTAATTGTCTGGAATCAGTATTTATCTTGTTCTTTGTTTACCTTAAGCGAAGCTTCAACACACCGCGGCATACTATTTCAGGTTCTGCTTATAAGCCTATTGCTACGAACGTACGAAAATACTACTTTCGTTGTTGTTATTTGGAGACGGCCCCTTAGCACACCGTTTGCAACACGGCCAGATTTCTTGACTGATACAAGTAATAGTAGACACTCCCCTCTACCAAATTTTCAAAGTTTATCTAATTCTAAATCCCCACTCAACGCAATAATATGGATACATCCACGAACCAATTCGGTATTTCTCTTGTTGAACTGTGCAAAAGTTCCAACATATTTGTGAATGGACGTTGTGTGGGTGATAGGTTTGGTAATTTGACATGTCACCATTATAACGGTAATAGCACTGTAGATTGGGTTTTGACCACTCCAGACTATTTCCATAATGTCTCTTTTTCTGCAGATACATCCGTTTACGTATCTATCTGATCATTGTCCTGTTTCTGTCAAACTAAATTTATCTCTATCAGCACAACACATATTAACAAGCGAATCTGATGCTTCCAAGTCAAATAACGTTCGCCCTTCGAATAAACATAGGAATTTTAAGTATTTATGGACATCTGATTCCAAAAATAATTTCCTGTCTGCTTTACAATCAGCAGAAACTAGACTTCTATCTAATAATTTTATAATAAAAACATATCCTTCCTCTCTGGATGATGTCTCGTCTGCAGTATCTGATTTTCAAAATATACTAACAACTGCATCTAACAATTCCCTCAAAATAAAATACTTTTCCAATAGGGTTAAAACGAAGAAGAAACGACACTGGCATGACGCTGATTGTAATGTTCTGAGATCAATTATATTTAAAAGCGTCGCTAAATGCCGGAGGTATCCATTTAATAAACAGTTCCTTACAGAATATTATAAGAATAAGAAAGCTTATTACAAGCTAGTTACATTTAAAGAAACACAATATAGGTCCAAAATTCTGAATGAGCTTGACAACTTGGCAACTTCTAACCCTTCTGAATATTGGCGACTGATTAGATCCTTAACAGAAGATAAACCTCATTTAGACAATACGAACATTGACATAAATACCTGGCACAAACATTTTACTTCACTAAACGAGGACAAGACGGAAAGTGAAACCTTTCATTCTAATATTCAATCTGCATTATCTTCCCTTCAATCAAATTCTAATATCAACTCTGAAATCAATCATCCAATAACATCAGCAGAATTTAGAGAAGCGCTTGGTAAACTCAAAACTCATAAATCTAGTGGACCAGATCACATTCTAAATGAAATGTTAAGTTGTTCAGATTTTAGTTTCATTGACCATTATCTTAAACAAGGTATAACAATATGGCGAGAAAAGTCTTCAAGCCCGTCGAAACGGAAAGAGGGGAATTTTTCATGACATGATATTCTTGCACTGTACATATAGCGACCTCACTGTCATCAAACATAAAAAACTATGATGCTTTAGCATGCTTCGCTGCAGAAAACGCGCCGGTGAGTTTACAAAATGTGTCGGTTTTGAGGCGGATTACATCTTTAAATAAGATATTCATGTTTTGCCCACGGCTATAGGAAGTCGGGCTGTTCATTTCTATAGATATTCAAAACATTTTAAGTACAGAAATGACATAAACTTGTCGAGCGTTAAAAAAGACAAAGACGTTCAAACAATGTGTCAAATTTTGGTACAGTCGACTCTGCCTGTATATGCTGATACATATCACTCCAGGATCCCAAGGTACGTTATTACAAATAATTTTGAGTTAATTATCCCGAAATTACCAAATACGCCCATAAATTCATCAGTTTCCCCAATACAGTACCCGTAAACGGATCGACACTCACTGGTATACCGGTTCTATATTCCTACGAAGTAGGCTACAGATCGCAAACTGTCCGGTAATGAGTCAGTCAGTCAGTCCATCCGAGTCCTTTCGTCGGCAAAATAAGGAGAACCATTGACATTAGAACCTTGATTTTTGGCATGAACGTGCATTAGGGCATTGTTACCAGCAAGTTCTGAGCTGACCGAATTCTGATGAAAATTTGATTTATAATTATTTTTTTTATTATTTATTGATAGCTCAACAAGTGCACTGTCATGCCCATTGGGAACCCTTGGCTGTATGTTTCACTGTATATATAACACAGTACAAAACGTGATGGGATAATGAAATAGGAAATGCTAATTTTCCATCATTTGTTAGTGCATTTATCTACACTGCTATTACCAACTTGCCATTCTTAATACACACAATTCAGTATATTGTTATAGATATATGTAAACTGTGGCTTTTAACGTGTATCCTATTCCACATCCAAACATTTCATCACAGACCAAATCATGCAGGCTTCAAATTTAGGTCAAATTGCCACTGATGATGAAATATCCTACATCAACCAATTAAGTCAGCCTGGTGCAATAACCCAGCAGAACATAGAAAGATCTGGTACCATCCTTCAGATTAGCCTGTGAGCAACAATGATAAAATTTACTGAGGGTGAAACAAAGCCGTCCTGCAAGCCACCCAAGGAATTTATCAGCTTGTGTTGGGACATTTTGTTGGTATCATCATCCATGTAAGTTGTTTAGTAGTTTACTCATTCAAATCTCCATACCATATTTTCTGTTATTCAACAGACAAATTTCTTTACTGGTTTTAATTGTTTAAGTTTTACTGGGTTTCAACTGCTACAGATAGTAACATAGTACTGATACTGTAGAAATGGGTAGTGTGAATTTAATTATTCCATGTTTAGTACAATTTGTTCACATGAATGGTGGAATGTCTGGACTCTCAAATGAAAGTGTGTTATACATGTACATAGCTCAAGCATGTCAGGTTTGAGGAACAAACATAGTTGCAATTAAGATATAAAGAAAGAAATTTCATGACAATTATTGAATCTAAGTAGGCCCCTACCTAACAAAATTAGCTTAATAAAAAAGGCCTTCCTGGCGTAAATTGTTTTCTTTTGAGAGAGAATGGTATTTTCTGGGTTAAGAATTTCCTGTATAAAGATAGGTTGTTCAAGGAGGCTTTGTTTTTGCCGCTGTTGTGTGCATCAAGGGAATGGAAACATGATATATGCACCCAGAGCCCTGATCTACAGCTGTATAAAACTCAACATCTGGCATTGACGGCATGTTTAAAAGGTCTTAATTTATTTTCTTTGGGTAGAATTTAACTAGATAAAGTAACTTTGATTGTACTTCTTGAATATTGACTATATATCACACTGGGATATAATTTAAACAAAAACATAACATGTGTAATTATGTCTAAATTTTTCTTGTCATTTCAAATTTTGATTCCTTGATTAAGGGATACAGAATCACTGCCACGGAGTGTGTTGGTGTGTCACAGAATCACTGCCACAGAGTGTGTTGGTGTGTCACAGATTCACATCAGGACAGTAACTGGTAAACTATTCATTCAATCCCATCACTTTTAATCTTCAACAAAATATTCAATACTGTTTTAATCGAAAATTTCTGGTGATTTTTGATGAAAATCTCTGGTGATTCTGACTTAGGCTGCATGTGCCCATCTTAATATATGCAGGATTTCAACTTGGGGCGGGGGGCCGGTCATTCAGCGACTCATAAAAGCGCCCCTAACAGCGCCCCCTGGCGTCAGATTTGGGATATGGATATGCAAAGATATAAAGAATGACATTCTCTCTTGCTATGCAGAGTTTTGAATTCAAAAGTACTCATAATAAAAAAAATACAGATTTCCATATATGAGGAAATAATTGCTGGTCTCCTCGAATAAGGAACTGCGAACTGCGAACTGCGAACCGCGGTCTAATTTTATGAACGTAGGAGTTAATGCGAAATAGACGGGCACGGTATATTGTAGATAAAGCTTGGTCGTGTTTTATCGTGTGGTTCAGGCTAGGCGGAGCGACTCTTGAATATGGGGGGGGTCCTGGGACAGCGCGGGGCGCAACTTCTGATTTGATACACTTTGTCGCTTCTGAGAAGCTTGCAAGGGGTGGAATATGTCGCAATAAACCATGTCATAAGAGCTAAGAAAAAGACCCATCAGCCTTTTTCATGAATGAAATTTCCAACCCGCCGATAATATTTGTCAACTTTTCCCACCCATCCATGTGTGAACGGAGGGGGGGGGGGGCGTTTGGTTTCTGTGCACATTCCTTACCCATTTCAAGGCATTTCAGTCACAACGTTAGGGGGTGGAGGGAGGAGAGGGGATTCTTTTCATATTCCACTGCGCCTGTGGTTCAATTCCCACTAATCCTGTGCAGGAGATTACGGTTGAGAACCTTATCGGTATTTAGGGGTTGGTATTCCTATATATTTGCTATAAAATGAAATAAAATAATAACTTGCTGTTGATATCAAAGATTTAGCAATCGCGTTGTCTTGTCTACAAGATTGATCACTCTTCACTATAGCTATGTATTGTTTACTAGTACGAGCTTTCATTGAACCCACCCACTGCCCTCAGGGGCATGTCTCCACCCCAGGGGATCTGAACCGACCCTCATACGCCACGGATTAAGAAGTGAAACTCACATGAGCCGAACCTTAAGAAGTGAAACCCACATGAGCCGACCCTCCTACGCCATGGCTCATTCACTCTCATGGGTTCATTCACCCCCATGGGTTAGTTTATAGGGATAGAGAGATCGTGTGCCCTTTCTATACTACTCATCGCGCACTACTCATCGCGCATGCGCAGTCGACCCATTCTACTGTAGGGTGAAAGCCTGGCCCATGGAATCTCAGGTATCGAAAACCCCAGGTCTCTCGCCCCAGCCTATACCGTGCCACACCTATGCGACCCGATGTGCAGTGAGTAAAGTGGAGGAGGAGGAGGAGGAGGAGGAGGACACGCCACGGATTATACTAGGGGGATTATTCAACCTGATATTTGATTCAGGCAAATTTCCTCAAGCGTGGAATACATCTTATATTACCCTATTATATAAAAAGGGGGATAAATCGGACCCCAATAAGTATCGTGGTATTGCACTGGGAAGCTGCATTAGTAAAATATTTCTCTCTATTATCACTAACAGAATATCCAATAACTTATAGAGACTAATAATTTACTCAATGAAGCCCAGTGTGGCTTCCGCACTGATCACCGAACAACAGATATTTTTATTCTCCGCACACTCATTAATAAATATAAGATTGCCAGACGGAAACTCTTTGTATGCTTTGTAGATTTTTCCAAAGCTTTCGATACTGTCTGGAGACCTGGACTTTTCCATAAATTATTAAAACATAATATTAATGGTAAAATCTTTAACCTCATACAAAATATGTATACGTCTACTCAATATATTATAAACACCAACTCCTCCCTCTTAGACCCTATCTAATCTGAAAAAAAGCGTTAAACAGGGCTGCAACTGTAGTCCTGTGTTGTTCAACATATACCTGAATGATTTATGTGCTTATCTAGAAAGTGAAAGTGTACCCAGCCTTGAGCAAAGAAAAGTTCCGCACCTGCTATTTCAGGCCTCCAAAGAAACCTAATTAATCTGCAAACATTTTGTTCAAATTGGAAATTATCTGTAAATTCTATAAAAACTAAAGTTGTTATCTTTAATGGTACCATTAAAAGTAACCAGAAAAACTACACATTCACTTATGACAACCATTTTATAGATATTGTATCAGCTTATTCTTATCTCGGGATTCTTTTTAGCTGTAATGGTAATTTCAACTCGGCTATCAAGATATTGAAGAACAAATCACTCCGAGCTTGGTTTAAGTTACGCTCAAACCTTACCACTGCTAATAATAGTCCTACTCATACACTAGTCAAGATGTATAATAGTGTTATCAAACCAATCAATACATATGCCTCTGAGGTCTGGGGAAATCAAATAATTAGAAATAAACCTGACTTACATGTATTTGCCTCCTGGGACAGATTTCTCTCAAACCAAACAACTATAAAAATTTGCAAATCTATATTGCATGTCCCAAAGAGAGCAAGCAATATTGGTTCAGTTGCTGAACTAGGTGTATATCCTTCATCTGTTGATATTATAATCAAAATGATGAAATACTGGCTCCGACTGGAAGAGTTAAACCCTTCTCGCCTGCTATATAAAGCTTATGTAACAGATAAGTCCCTCGGTCATGCAAGCTGGTCTTCAAACATTCATCATATATTTCAATCACTTAACCTTTCAAATTACATCGATACTTTTCGCCCATCAAACAAACTTTTGAAACAAACCCTAAATACTAAATTAACAGACACATTCAACGAGATACTTCTAAAATGTGCATCACCAGACAGCAAACTTAGAGCATATGGCCAAATTAAAACGAAATTAGAATTCTCCCCCTATCTCCTCGTTCTGAAAGATCTTAAATTACAAACATCTCTAACCGCCCTTAGATTAAGTACTACTGACTTGGAAATAGAAAGAGGACGTTATTCTAAGACACATTTACTATGTCGGCTCTGTAAATATTGTACCCTTAACAAAATTGAAGATGAGTGGCACTTCCTTCTTGAATGCCCTCTCTACAAACCACAAAGGCGTCAAGTAATGTGTACTCTAATACAACTTGAACCTTCTGTTCTTGACCTAAGTTTGCATGGTATATTTAAATTATTTCTTAATCCTTCTCCAGAGCTATCTATTGCTATTGGTAGATTTATTTATTGTTGCTTTCAAATAAGAAAGTTTTCGTGTAACAACAATGGACTTAATATATATACACTACTTAATGTCATATTTATCCTTCCAAGTGTTACAATTGAACTGACTGAAAGTGGCATGCCATAACCACTCCCTCTCTTATAAGACCATAAGTTGTTGTTATATTTATTTATTTATTTATTTATTTGTTGATGTACCTTGTCCCATGAGGACTAATACATGTTTTCATGTATATTTATTCGGTACAATAAATTGAAATTGAACTTGAAATTGGAATTGAAATTGTGCGATTGCGATTGCTTTGGCGCGATTGGAATTATTTTATTAAAAGCGTTCTCGTACAACGTACCTGTATATTTGCGGAAGTTCATACTATGTTGCTGACATAATTTGGACGAGATGTAATGATTATTTCTACGGAGATGAGCTCCTAGAAAGTTTGCCTTTGGCAACAGAATTTGTGGATTTCGCTATGCTGCTCAAAGAATGCTTACGTCGGGCGGTGACGTCATGCAAGTGAATATTTATGACGACGATATATCAGGTGGTGTTCCTCCGAAGACTGCCTCCAACGAAATTGTGTAAAGCTTCTTGGAAGCATTGCTTGTTAACACCTATTCTGCAAAGTAAGTTTGGCGAATACTATAAAAAATACATTCCAATAAATTGGACTTATTAACAGCTTGATTTTACTCTATTTTGAGCAACCATCACCGGATCAACTTATTCACCGAATCCCATGAAACCTTCACCGGATTAGGTGAAACCGTCACCGGACTGGGACTTCACCGGTACCGGTGAAACTTGTACTTCAGAGATTGAACTCTACAAGATTATACCTAAGAGATTGAACTATACAAGATTGAGCTTCAATAGATTGAACTCTATAAGATTGTACTTCACCAAGATTTGAACTCTTCAAGATTGTACCTCATCAAGATTTGACCTCTACAGGATCGTACGTCATCAGACTGGTATTTCATTAGTAAGTATACCAAGGAAGTATACTTCGCCGATTGAACTTTATCGGATCCAGAGATTACCAGTGAGCATTTGTACTTGAACTGGATGTACCCCAGCTACGATTATAACGAATCGATACTTTATAACGCCATCGCTCGACACCACATACTATTCGATTTATTCGTATTTCATTGTTATTTTGTTGAAGAGAGATACGGTTATACATATTTCTTCGTGAGTCATTGTGTTGTGAAACCAGAGGTTTTCAAGTTGAGTTTCTGTACTCAACTGAACACATTCCATGTAATATCTAAGTCCGTTTAACCCAAAGGGTTGCATGTGACAATTGGTGGCAGCGGTGGGATCTGAAAACTCGTTGGTTCACATTTACATTGAACGGTCAAAATGGTTAACTCTGACATCGTATCATTTAAACCCAGAGTAGATAGTGATTTGGATCCTAGTTCAATCTCCGAATTGGGAGAGAATTTGACAGAAAAACAATCTCTAAACCATAATAAATGGAGTCAGATATTGTTGGAAGCAACGGAAAATATAACAAAACGGATGTTTGTATTAGAAAATGAATTCAGAGAATCCTTTCAGAGTTTATTTTCCCAAGTGAACAAACAAATTGATGGTATACATAAAGAGATGTCTTGTTTATCAAACGAAGTTGATAAGTTGAAATGTTCACAGAATTCCAAAGTGATTGAGCATCACATTGGTCATAGTTCACAAAGCTTTGAGAGTTAAGCCCAAGGGCACTGTAGCTTTCTAGAAAAAGTGATAAAAAACAAGAAGATGAATCTGATAGGAATTAGGTGCTGTCTGGTAATTCATCTCGCAGTTTTCTCCAGTTAATCCTAAGGATGATGCATCCTTCTATACTGTAGAGGATTAAAGGACTCCAAAGGAGATTCCACCTGAAATAGAGAAAAACATCAGATTTAATTTGGGAAATGAAGATGACAAAGGTCATGTGACGGAGGATGACGGATATGTCAATACGTGTAGTAACCCAGCTGGTTACAGGCATTATGCCACTGGAAGGATTAACAGTGGACAAAACTTTTAGACTGAGAAAAGGGAGGGAACTCTCATAAGAAGGATGAATATGAAGGGCAATGCCATTTCACCCATGTCAGTATGGGCAGGTAAATGAGACCTCAACTATATGATTCTACCGAAAATTTGTCAGAGTACCTTGATCAGTTTGAGATCCTTCCCGACCTTAACGGTTGGACTCATCAGGACAAGGCTTTATTTTCAGCTGAAAGTTTGAGAGAAACAGCTAGGGGTATTTTGAGTGAACTAAGTGGTGAGGAGAAGAGAGATTATATGACTCTATTCAAAATTAATTAAGGTTCTCGATCTTTTAGAGAGCTTTTGCCGTTAATAGTAACTTTAGTAAGATTTCAAAAAGAGATTCGATATGTAAATCTTCTACGTAGAATTTTCACATGACTTTAAAAGTTCCAGTTATGTATCTTCACTAGGTAGCGAACATTACTACTTCATTTATTAGATTCTTATGTCGGCTAATGTTTCGCGCCATAGCCATATCTACAATAAAACGTATCTTTTGTATCGGTCTATTTCTCTATCTTATCTGTGTAACCTATGTGTTATACGGCTAGCCTATTGTATTCAAGCACCCGCCTGATGATACCTCGAGATGAGCGGCAAGCTCTCTTGTGTTGTATGTACAGTTAACGTTGTCACCGTATGAATATGCATGATTGACATGAATTTTTTTCGTTTTGGTTAGTTTTGCAACTTCGCATCGTAACTTCGCATCTTTGCATCTTTGCACTTGGCATCTCTGCATCGTAAGGTTAGTTTTGCAACTTCGCATCGTAGCTTTGCGTCTTGGCATCTTCGCACTTCGCATCTGCATCGTAACGTCGCATCTTCGCATCATAACTTCGTGTCTTCGCATCGTAACTTCGCGTCTTCATGCTTCGCATCTTCGCATGGTAACTTCGTATCCTTGCATCGTACCTTCGCGCATCGCATCGTACCTTCGCATCTTCATTTTTTTTCATCTTCGCATCTTCGCATCTTCGCATGGTAACTTCGCGCATCGCATCGTAACTTCGCATCTTCGCCTTTTTTCATCTTCGTATCTTCGCATCGTAACATAGCGCTTCGTATCGTAACTTCGCGTCGTTCCATCGCGCATCGCATAGGAGTTCGCATCTTCGCCTTTTTGATTCCATGTTCTAATGACAACCCCACGATGATCATCATACCTATCTCGAGTTTGTTCTGCACGAAAATTCGCAGGGCTCCCGGTAATTCGTGAGATTATGCATTTTATATTCTGACTTGAGAGTATTAATTATTTCAGTATATTTAGATACAAGAGTGTATAGTCCGTGTTTCAGTATTACACATTTCACTTTTTTAAACGACTTTCAGCAGTGCTATAATACCCTGGCTTGCATGTTTGCTGCTAATATATTAGACCAGCTCATACTACAATGATTGTATTTGTGCTAAGGCCCTATGTTCGGGTGTTTCCGTATCGCTAACCAGTACACACAAGAACGGCTCGGCTCCCTCCGTATTTACAATGGATTGGGGGTGGGTGAGTGAATAGGGTTTAACGTCGCTTTCAACATTTTTTCAGCTATATCACGACGGGGAAGGGAAGGGAAGAGAGGGAGGGGGCAGAGATACCTACTTGTATTAGAGCAGAACTAATGCTGCCACTTTTTGGTGTTGTCTCACTGAAATATCATGCCGTAGGCAGACATGGCACCTCACTCAGACACATTATACTGACACCGAGCGGTCCAGTGCTTGTTCAGTCCTCTTAATGCTGCTCGTAAGCGACGAAGCAACAAGTTCCATTTTCAAGTCTTTGGTATGACCCAGCCTGGGATTGAACACAGTAGGCGACACATTGATTGTATTTACGCTAGGTCGATTTTGTGCGAAAAAAGTGGGATTGAAAATTTCGCGCCTTGCACGAGAGCGGATGTAAAAGAAAGCACAGCACGTGCAAACCGAGTCTGTCTTGATTGGCCGAGAATTGCATCGCGTGTATCTTGATGAGCTGAAAAGCGCGCGAAGACTGGAGAGCTAAAAATAGCAGAATCTCATCGACCTTTATATAACATAGGTAATTAGGCTGTTCCAATCCCGAAGCCTATAACAGCATTACCATTTCTTAATGAAAATCTTCCTGAACCTGAGAGTCTGCCGACTAGTACAAATACAAGTGTTGATCTCTCATTCCTTAACAATAAATGTTCTAATCTGATTGCGCTGAATGATATTGATCACAGCAAAACTCAAACGGACGACAAAGAATATGAAATTTCACACTGGAGGAGTATTGATATCCATCAATCTACTTACTTTACAGAGACATCATTTTTGGAAGAACCTAAGGTTCAAACCCCTCCTGGTAATGAATCGCCAGGAGTCTTAAAAAACACTTCTCGGAAATTACAGGATTTATTTACAATTTGAAGCACAGTTTCTCTGTTCTAGGTTTTTCTGAGAGCTGGTTAGATCCCTCGACTGAAACGTTATTTGAGATTCCTGGATACACGTCATTTCCATCATCGAGAGGTAAGAGAAAGGGTGGGGGTCTTGTCCTGTATGTTAAGGATTCTATTGGATCATGTAAAATACGGAATGACTTCGACAATGATGGCGAATTTGAAACATTCTTCCTAGAACTGATCTTCAACGATATCAAATACTTAGTGGGTATATTCCACCGACCCCCTGGTAAAAATGTTAATGCGTTCAACAATCATCTATCTTCGTTGCTTAAAACACCTTACATAGAACCGAATAAATGTATTTTTATGGGCGATTTCAATATCGACTTATTCAAAACTGATATCCATAGCTCATCGAAAGATTTTCTTGAAATTATGAAATGGCAGTATTTTTTCCCAAAGATTACTAAACCTGCCATAGTTAAATCGCATACAGCAACGCTCATGGATTTTCATGAAGACAATCTTCTATCAGGTTTATTTTTAACAGACATAACTGATCATTTTCCGATTTTTCATTTACTACAGTCCACGCAGGAATATAATTCTCCGCGTTCTAACATAACATATCGACGAGTTAGCCCAGAAAAAATGAAGAATTTGCTCTGAGAATGAAAGATATTAATTGGGATACTATAGTGCGTGAAGATGGTGATTGTAGTATTGCGTTAGACAATTTTCTGGCCGAATTTAACATAGTGTATAATGATTGCTTTCCAGTGAATACAATCCAGGCATCTTCTAAGCGTATTATTAAACCATGAATCACCCATGAAATACTTACTTCTATCCATGAAAAAAATCGTTTATATTGACGGTATCTTTGCAGTCGGGATGACAATACACATACAGATTATAGAGTTTACAGGAACAAATTATATCATACTATTCGTCTTTCAAAAAGGAACTACTTCGAAAACAAATTCAACCAGTGCAATCCGGATATTAAAGGAACTTGGAAAATATTAAACCAGTTGATGAATCGGAAGAAAGACACGTCTCAATCTAATACATTTTTAATTAATACTAAAGAGAAAGCCGACAGCCATACCATTGTTAATAAATTTAACGAATATTTTAGCTCACTAGCGTCTAATCTAGACTCAAAAATTCTTCCGGTTCCAAAAAAGTTTGGCGAATTCCTTGGGCCTGCACCTGCTGAAAGTTTTGAATTTTCTCCAACAACTCCAAATGATCTAAATGTTATTCTGTGCTTGAAATCGGCTGCACCAGGGTTGGATGGTATTTCTATGGCCATTGTAAACCTTGTAGCTTCTGTTTCTGTTCCTCTTGCTCATATTATAAACCCGTCTTTCAAGCTTGGAATTGTACCCGATTGTCCGAAACATGCAAAGGTTATACCAATCTTCATATGTGGCGAGACCATGTTATTTGAGAATTATAGACCACTATCAGTCCTGTCGAGCTTTAGCAAGATCCTGGAAAAAATTGCAGTAAACATGATGACAACTTTTCTGAAAAAGAAGGACATCATCTTGGAGAACGAATTCGGGTTTAGGTCTAATCACCCCACATCGCAGGCTGCGATATCTCTCTATGATAATCTCTCAAACAAATCAAAGGACTACAGCATAGCCATGTTTCTTGACCTATCCAAGGCCTTTGATATAGTCAATCGTGATATCTTGATCTCCAAACTATACCACTACGGTTTCCGCGGGTCACCTAATAACTTCGTTCTGGTAGGATACAGAACATATAATAATATTATCTCTTCTCCTACCGATATCACATGTGCTGTATCACAAGGATCTATTCTTGGACCGCTTTTATTTGTGTTACATTATCTCAAACTGATCCTAGTTTGTTCTTCCAAAGATTGTCTGATGCTGCTCGAAATATGTCAGACGAACTGCAAAAGGTTTATATGTGGCTCTGTGCAAATCGCCCATGTTTAAATGTAAAAAAAAACACTAAATATATGATAGTAAGCCCAAGTAGAAAACATAGTTTGAGAAACGTCCCAAAACTAGTAATAGCCGGCCAAGAAATTGAAGAGCTTAGTAACTTTAAATTCCTTGGCATCGTCTTGAATAATAAACTAAGTTGAACAACTAATATAGATTATATCTGCCAAAAAAAATACAAGAAATACAAGAGTTATTAATTATATAAAAAACTCTGTTAACAAGAAAACACTTTATATTCTGAATTACTCAGAATTATTATGTTTACCATGATTATCTTTTGTTGAATTTGTTGCTAATACTGTTATATGGAATATGGAATAGGTCCTTGGATTATGGACGAGGATATTCTTTAATGGACGACGGCTGAATTATGAATGCCGGACCAGACGCTTGTAATCTCTGATATATACCTATCTGTCTTTTGTAACATTCTTTGGGGCAATACTTACCTTACTCATATTAACCCGTTAATTGTACTACAAAAAACGCGTAATAAGAGTAATTACCTTATCCAATAAACCTGAGCATATGCAAGCTCTCTTTTCGAAATTAAAAATCCTGCCTTTAACTAAACTTAATCTATATGTTTCCCTAAGTTTTGTACATACTTTTATGTTACAAGCGTCTAGTCCGTCATTCATAATCCAGCCGTCGTCCATTAGAGAATATCCGCGTCCATAATCCAAAGACCTATTCCATTTTCCACATAACAGTATTAGCACCAAATTCAAAAAGACAATCATAGTATACATAAACATAGGCTTGTTTCCTGCAAGAGAGAAGCGGTCAACAGTTTTCAATGATGCCGGCAAGACATCATGATGTTCCAAAAATATCAAATCCGTATCGCTGATCAGTATTCTTAATCCATAATATTCGTTATAGAGTCGTCATCACGCTGAAATTATACCGAAACGCCTTAAATATTATTTTAAAAGACTTTCTGCAGCGCACCGATATAAAACAAGTAACCAGCAAATTAACCTTTTTTTAGGTCCTATCACTCAAATTTTTCTTTCTATACCTCGAGAGTGGCAGGACCACGAGAATGGAACAAAATTCCCTCTCCACTCAGATCCTCGCTATATATTCTCATCATCGGTATTTAAATCTAAGCTCAAGTTTTATCGCATGGAAATGTAGCCTGTTTCTCCTTATAGTATCACGTGCTTTGCATTAACTTGCCTTGTTTTTTCTTCTTCTTTTGTATGTGTTAAAAGCCTTCACTTACCGTATCTATACCATCGTTTTTATAAGTGTTATATTTTCGAGATAGAACATGCCCTCTGGGGTTTTATTCCCACCAAAGTTTTCTTTGTATACGTTAGTATATAATTATTTATGAATAAATATCTATTTATCTATCTAAAGCCGATGTTGTACGTCTATTCATCACAAATCACACAACTGTTTAACAAGTAAAGATGACGGAGCAGGGAGAGAAAGACAACGAGAGCGGACAGGTGAGAGTGAAGAGTTTGGGGGGGTAGCAAAGAAGAAGGAGGTGGAGAAGAAGACCCTCAAAAGAACAACGAGGATGTCAACTGGCGAGGGCAGGCCCATTTACACGATCTACGTGGGCCGCTCAGTCATCGACTGGTTCTTTGCTGCGCCAGGCAGCCGGCACTTCTCACAAGGGGAAGTGCGACGAGCGTGTCGCAGGGGGAGTGGAAGTAAGCTTCCCCTCCTCGACCTTGGAAAGCCGCCATCCATATTTTTTTAAAGAGGCACTTCCACTAAGCACACTTACTGTTTTTTCGTCCCGAAGCGTTGTCGGTGTTTTCAAACAACATCACCATGTTGATACCCCTCGATATTGAAAATATATATATATTTGAACTCAGATATGATACACCGAGGGTACTATATTCGTATACCGACCCCGGGAAATTAAAACGTGGCCCCAAGTGAAAAATTTAAGCCTGCTCAAATCAAAAACAAAGACTCCACACATTCAGGACAGGATCCTATTAACCTGATACTTCCACCTATACACCAGAGGTTAGAGTTAATGTAACAATATATATATCCAGGGTACATAAAAGTAATTAACCCTGCTGCTAAATATTTTCAGTGCATTCTGGTCTAATACAGTTATCAGTACAAGGTTGAAAAATAAATAAATAAACCCCGTACACACATATCCACATATATAGACCGCAATGATTCTACGTCGGATTTTGTGCAAAAAAGGAGGATTCAAAATTTCGTACATTGATCGGGCGCGAATGTGAAAGAAAGCACAACTCCGATTTCATTTTCTCATTAGCTGTCGCGTGCTTCTTATTTAACAATTCAGCACGTGGGAGCGCTTTTTACGCAACCAATGGAAGCGGATCTTTGTGCTTTCTTTCACATCCGCGGTCGCCCAATGTACCAAATTTTAAATCCCCTCGGGAATAAAAAGGCTGGATAAAAATTTGACTGAATCATGAAGGACATGAGCAATACTGCCGCCTGGCGAAGAAATGTGTCGTTTCCCGTGCGTGCCGCGCTATACTGCTGGCCATGTATGCGGATTTTGAAGTTAACGCTGACCGGGAAGACGCTATTTAAATGTTCACACTGGATGTGCTGGACATTTTGTCGGTAGGACCTTTTCAAGAAGTCGTCTGGACAGAAGTCGACGATGGTAATATATCCCTTTTTTCCATGCGGTTATCTTTGCTGTTTGAAGGCCTAGCAAAGCTGCTACGCATTGCAGAACCATCGGAGTCCTTCCAGCATTCAACAGTGTGATGTCCACTATGCTGGGGCAATGGAAGAACTGTTCACCGAATCTACAGAAACTAAACCATCAAGTCTGATTCGAAAGCCCCTTTTCAGGGTCAACTTACTTAACGAGAGAGAGAGAGGCTTTCTTTCAATAGCACAATAACCAATACCAGGTCCCACATAACAGACTAATAGTACAAAAAAAGACCAAAACGAAAGACAAAAAAAAAACCAAAAAAAACCCACCACCATCCGTTTAGATGAAATATTTTTTTATTCTGATAACAATAGTACAGAATACAACAGAAAAGCACCCTGGGATAATGGCAATAATAAAGAATATTCATCTGTAATAGTAAAGTCCCAATTTTCATACACGAATATATATATATGCAAGAGTAAATCACCCTTTTCAACATTACGGGTATGAAGGAGTAAGGACACACGAACGTACACCTTGTATGAATGAGTACAGTTCACAAATAAATTCCAGTGCAGCTTACATTTTTAAATTGAAAGTACGGCGCAGCTCCATCTGAAAATTGGGGTCTTCGTAAAGTTTGCAGGTGCCCAAAGAGTTGTTGATGTTCCCACGGTATTCTGTAAGGCAGACGGTCGAGGGTACTGGTCGTACACTGGTATGCTTCGTCTGATTATGGGTTGTGTTATGTGCCCCACACAGGCGACGAGTCTGCTGATTTCGCGGCTTAATTGTTCTAGGTAAGCGCGTTTGTATACTTGGCTTAGATAGTGTGCTATATCAGCTGTTAAGGCTTTCGACAATACTGTGGTGATATTTTGCAGTTTACGCCACGCTGTTAGGTGTAAGGGCGCGCCTTACACCTAAGGCCTACCGCTGACCCGGAATCTAGACACCGCTGAGCAGGAGGGAAACTTTACCACAGATCCCGAACAACCACCCACAGAAGTGTTAAAAATACCGGAATCTGTGAGTACGATGTACCAACGTCATCAGTCCCAAGTGATGGAGTTTGCGCTCGACGCTTCTTTCAAGGACTTTGCCAAGGCCGTGACAACTGTCCGTCGCCATGGAGACATGGACCCCAGTAAAGTTATCATGGAAACGATGAAGTTGCTTGGCAACAGTGGCTATGGTAAGACCGTAACACACCAGGACCGCCACATCGATATTAAAATTTGCACCACCAAACTTGCCACCGAACGCCTGAACTCACCTCTGTACAGGCACATTGGGAAGTTTGAAGACACAACGTATGAAGTAACATCGTCCAAACAGACCATCACGTACAACCTACCGCTGTAAATCGGCTGCATGGTGTACCAGCTGGCCAAACGGAGTATGCTGAAATTCCTGTATGATTTTACGGGCGTGTTCTTAGACCCGTCAGACTGACAGTTGATGAAGATGGATACGGATTCCGCGTACATGGCCGTTCCCAACCCGCGCTGGAAATCCTTGGTCTAAACGGAACTGCGAGAACGCTAAGATACTGAACGAGATCGATGGCTGCCGCGCCAGGACCAATACGACTATGATAAAAGGATCCTCGGCCTCTTCAAGCTAGAATGGACGGGTGAGGCTATGATCGCCCTCTGCTCAAAAACGTACTTTTGCGACGGTGAGGACAACAACAACAAGTTCAGTTGTATAGGATTCAGCCGTCGTGATACTAACATCACCGAAGCCCTCTACATCGATGTACTACAAAGCCAGACCAGTGCCAGTGGGGCCAACAAAGGATTCCGGGTCGTAACGAAGCAGATGCGCTCCGACGCCCAGCAGCGGGACGCCTTCACCTTCTTCTATCCCAAGCGCGAAGTTCTCCCTGACGGAGTGGCCACGACGTATCGGGATATTTAGAGTCATGGATACCCCATAAATGATAAAGTAAAGGCGAACTTACACCGCAGATATTCCACTGGACTTCTGCAATTGATGTTATAATAAGGGGTAATAACTGTTGCATATATGTTGTTCTCTGTTATGAAAATAATACCTGTTTTTTCCTACAACAATGGGATTGGTTCTTTTGTATAACGTAGTTAACCGATTCACGGAAATGCCCCAGGTGCCGGAGGCCACGTAGACGCTTCTTGACTTTTTCAAATTTGCATATGACCTCTGTGACGTCGCTTAAGGGGCGCGTAGACGCTTCATGGCCCCATTGAAAAAGGATTTAAACTCGTATTGACCTTTTGATCTTTGTGATGTCACTAACCGCACTGCTGACCCTCGTATTTATGGTCAGGTGCCGAAAGGGCCCGTAGAGGCCTCTCGACCCTTTGAAAGGCTATTTGGATATCTATTGACCTTTGGCATCTGAGTGCAGTTTGTGACGTCACTTTCGGTTCCGGTCACGTGAGAACGTGGCCGCCGCAGCTCCGGAACGAAGAGAACAAGAGAGCTGAAACTTTTCCATGCATCTTAATGGTGTCAGTATGAGACTAATTGTATAATCCTAGGGGCAAAGGATTTTGGGGGAAATTCAAAATGGCGGCCAGCGGTGTCCTCCGAAAGTGGTGATTCCGTTTTTCCTGTCCATCTTATCCCATTTTTCTTGCCTAAAATGGCATAAATGTAATTCACTCACCAAAACTACTCTTTCAATGTCATGTGAATTAGTTTTCGAGAGAAACTGTGGAATATAAAATTCTGAAAATCTATAAAAAAAATAGACCAAAAATGGCGTCCTACAAGAAAACAAGGAAAAAAAATTGGGAGCCAAAATGCCTCGACCCGGCACCCGCCATCCGACCGCTAAATCGCCCAGGCCTGGTACGCTTAAAACATGAATGTTTTCGTTATAAATACGTAGGCGCTCAGGTTATAAAAAAACATAGGTGTTTAGAACATAAACACCAAGATGTGTAAACTCACGTCAATATACTGAAACCTGTTCTCAAAATGAACCTTACTTTCAGCGTTCTAACCCTAAACATACGATTTCCCGTGAGGTATAAGTTTGCTACAGTGTTGAATGATCAACTCTTAGTTTTTGTCCCCCGCCGCAACGCGGCCGGGGACTTTAAAATGGTTCTTGCTTCTTTGTGTCCGTGGATGTCTGTGTGTCCGTCCATGTCTGTTCGAAGCGATAACTTCCTAACGCTTTGTTGGATTCTTCCGAAATTCGGAATATGCATTCCTTGCGGCAAGACGCCAGTCCGTATTGCATTTCAGCAACATCTGACTGAAGGTGGCGCCACTAGTTCTTGCTTCTTTGCGTCCGTGGATGTCCGTGTGTCCGTCCATGTCTGTTCGAAGCGATAACTTCCTAACGCTTTGTTTGATTCTTCCGAAATTCGGAATATGCATTCCTTGCGGCAAGACGCCAGTCCGTATTGCATTTCAGCAACATCTGCCTTAAGGTGGCGCCACTAGTTCTTGCTTCTTTGCGTCCGTGGATGTCCGTGTGTCCGTCCATGTCTGTTCGAAGCGATAACTTTCTAACGCTTTGTTGGATTCTTCCGAAATTCGGAATATGCATTCCTTGCGGCAAGACGCCAGTCCGTATTGCATTTCAGCAACATCTGCCTGAAGGTGGCGCCACTAGTTCTTGCTTCTTTGCGTCCGTGGATGTCCGTGTGTCCGTCCATGTCTGTTCGAAGCGATAACTTCCTAACGCTTTGTTGGATTCTTCCGAAATTCGGAATATGCATTCCTTGCGGCAAGACGCCAGTCCGTATTGCATTTCAGCAACATCTGCCTGAAGGTGGCGCCACTAGTTCTTGCTTCTTTGCGTATGTGGATGTCCGTGTACGTCCGTGCATGTCTGTTCGAAGCGATAACTTTCTAACGCTTAGTTGGATTCTTCCGAAATTCGGCATACGCATTCCTTGCGACAAGACACCAGTCCGTATTGCATTTCAGCAACATCTGCTTGAAGGTGGCGCCACTAGTTCTTGCTTCTTCGTATCCGTGAATGTCCGTGTACGTCTGTTCGAAGTGATAACTTCCTAATGCTTTGTTGGATTCTTCCGAAATTCGGAATATGTTTACCTTGTGACAAGATGCCAGTCTGTATTACATCTCAGCAACATCTGCCTGAAGGTGGCGCCACTGGTTCTTACTTCTTTGTGTCCGTGGATGTTCGTGTACGTCCGTGCATGTCTGTTCGAAGCGATAACTTTCTAACGCTTTGTTGGATTCTTCCGAAATTCAGCATTCGCATTCCTTGCGACAAGAGGCCAGTCCGTATTGCATTTCACAACATCTGCCTGAAGGTGGCGCCACTAGTTCTTGCTTCTTTGCATCCGTGGATGTCCGTGTACATGTACGTCTGTTCGAAGCGATAACTTCCTAAAGTTTTGTTGGATTCTTCCAAAATTATAATACGCATTCCTTGTGACAAGACGCCAGTCCGTATTACATTTCAGCAACATCTGCCTGAAGGTAGCGCCACTGGTTCTTGCTTCTTTGAGTCCGTGGATGTTCGTGTACATCCGTGCATGTCTGTTCGAAGCGATAACTTCCTAACGCTCTGTTGGATTCTTCCGAAATTCAGCATTCGCATTCCTTGCGACAAGAGGCCAGTCCGTATTGCATTTCAGCAACATCGGCCTGAAGGTGGCGCCACTGGGTCAAAATAGATTTTTTTCCGTGTACATCTGTTCGAAGCGATAACTTCCTAATGCTGTGTTGGGTTATTCCGAAATTCGGAATACGCATTCCTTGCAACAGGACGCCAGTCCGTATTGCATTTCAGCAACATCTGCCTGAAGGTGGCACCACTGAGTTTCTCTTCTTCTTGTCCGTTCCAGTCAAAATGGGCCTTCAATTTTGCTATATGAAATCATTCTATTCCACATCATATGATTTACCCTAAAGCTTTTGCATGAACCATATTTTATTTCAGAAGTATAATGTGAAATAACTGGCGGGGAAATCCCCGCAGTACTGAATCCCTGATTTTTGAATTTCGTGTCATCTTAAACGAAGGACAACATTCCCTTCAATTTTGCTAACAAATAATTGTATTGCACATCATAGGATTTACCCTGAAGCTTCTGCACGAATCATTTGTCTACACACGTATATTACTATATTAATTACAACTGTGTTCCTAATGTTTGGGTGCACACTGTGCATATGATCAATTTCCTGAATTGAACTGAATTCAACCTTCCTGGTCTTCAGACTGACAGATGATGGCATGCAGTTGTCAGTGCAGTTGTTCATGTACAGGGAGCTTTCTATGAATGAGTTGCAACCCCAAAGGCTTAAAATTTATCAGGCACAGACCCATGTTTTTACCCCTCGGCCATTTTTGGCCATGGGGTGTTGTCATCATCTTGTACGTCCGTCTGTCCGTTCGTGAGCGAGATAGCCGGAAAACTGTTTCGCTGATGAATTCCAAATTTGGTATGCTTATTTGCCTAGTCAAGGACCAGAAGCCTATAGAATTGGGACCTGATTGGGTGGGAACCTTAGCAGCCATCTTTAATTTCATGCAAAATGGATAATGATCCATATCTCGGAAACCATTCAACTGTTCAATACAAAATTTGATATACATCATCGATACATCAAGCAACTTTCAACGAATTACCAAACAGGCTTTTCTGATTAGCTGGGAACCCTGGATGCCATCCTTAATTCATACGAAACCGATAATGATAGCATACATATCTCGGTTACCATTCAATTGTTTTATATGAAGGTAGGTATATATCATCAATACATCCAGATACTTTGAATTGGGACCTGATTGACTGAATACCTTTGGTGGCCATCTTTAATTTAGGCAAAATCATTAATGATCTATCTCTGATTCCGTTGGAGTGCTCAGTGGAAAATTTGGTATACATCATTGATGCGTCAAGAGACTTACGATGAATGACAGATCTGGTTTCTCTGATTGGGCGGAAATCTTGGCGGCCATCTTTAATTTATTCAGAATCTTTAATGATGTTTATCTCTGATACCATTCAAATGTTCTATACGAAACTTGATTTACAGCATCGATGTATGAAGAGACTTGCATTAATGAATAACCACATTAGTTCCTCTGAGTGATGGGAAGGATGGGCAACCATCTTTAATTTATGTAAAATCATTAATGATCTCTATCTCTGAAACTGTTCAAATGCTCAATGTAAAATTTGATATACATTATCGATGCATCATCTCGGTTACTTCTACACGATGTGCCTAGGATACAGTACTATACTATACCCATTTTTTTGTAATTCAACATCGCAGAAAACCACCATCGATTGCGTTTTCAATGGTAAAAGGGTTAGGAAAGAACTAAAAATACACTTCAATGCAGAGTGATTTTGATTGATGCCAGAAATCGCTCAGAACGCTTCTTCGGCGATCTAGACCCCAGGGGCATCTGGGGCCTGGGCGGCCCCTGGATCCTCACCTAAAGTGCAATGATAGTGGCCGTACCACTTTGAATTTGCTTCCGACGCCCCTGTATTAACAGACAGTGTCAACGTACTGTTCCAGCTGTCTCCCGTTCAGTGATTCGTCATTCGACCCCGCCATTTTAAACTAATACGAGCATTTTCATTGGATCACTATTAGATAAGACCCACCCCAATCTTCATACACAACCACGTGACTGTCTCAGTTGACTGATGACATAGCGCGGCCTCTTTTTTGATTTCAAAATCTGCCGTCTAACTGGGAAAATGTTGTTGCTGCTGCATCAGCCGATCATTAGCCCGGCCCCTGTAGAGGATACTATAGGCTAATACATGTACATGTAGGCTACCATGCCATGAGATGATGCTTGGGATTGCATTTCGCTCACTTGCACCTACAGGTGGCGACAACTGGTGGCAATTTAAAATTTGGTTTCCGGGCAGTAGGTTGAGGATGCCTTCAGCTTCTCGTCAAATTTGGTTTGCAGATAATGCCTTGAGATGTCACTTGGGGATGCTTCTCGGTGCTTCACTGCATGGAAACTATCACAGAAGCAATCAACTTTCAGTCAATCGTTCTGAGTTGATCTTAAAACTTGGCAAGGCAGAAAGACCCTTCCACATCCATTGCCTATGAAGCAGCAGTTGCCTCCCTCATATATATCCCCTAAGACCAACAATGCTAAAAAATATTGCCGCCATTTCGGCGGGGGACCTAGCATCCTCTGGCTGCTTGTTCTACTTCGTTCAACCGAAATTTTAAGAACCTTACCAGTACCGTATCAAACTTGAAATATTTGGGCATTATGCAGGAAACCCTATATGTATTATTTAGATGCGAATGAAACGTTCAGCACAGTCCGGCAAAGGAAATGTAGTATTATATGTGTCTTTTTTCTCTATCGTGAGAATGCCTACTTATCAACTCATAAAACTTTCGCCGAATTACAACAAGTATCCATAGTTCATGGGAGATAATAATGAAATAGGTTGCATGTCATTTTCCTTGTCAACATGCGGCTAAAGTAGACAAATCAGAGCTCTACATTTGAAAGCATTCTATACGAAATTGCCCATCTTAACCACAAGATTGCGGTGTCGTTAAATGCATCATGTTGCGTTTAACCACAAGATTGCATTTCTTTTGTAACTTCATAAATCCCCATAATTAATCTTATATGGTCTATGGACTCTCGCAGTTAATGCATAAATCGAACCAAAACGAAGAAATATGGTACCAACATTTCTAGAACGATTGAATACAAGCGAATTTTCCAACAAAATCTACATAAATGACATCGATATTGGCCTTTTCTGATCACCACTTCAAGATCTCTGTTTCTGAATAGAATGTTCAGAATGTACGTTCTGACTTCCCCTTATGGAATAAGACTTGTGGAGTTCCATGAAAGACCTAGTTCTTCGTTTCATGCCTTCTAGTGTGAGTACGGATACCAAACTCTGCCGAGTCAATGTCTTTATCTAACTTGTTCGACACCAAGATTGCGTTTTGTTGGCAATGAGACTGCGTTTTGCCTGTCCCCCATTGAGACTAGGCCTGTATTCAGGCTTCTTGGGGAAAACCTTATTTAATATATTCGGAGATTGGTTAAAACTTCTTCATTCGGCTTCACCAACGTTACCCATATTATAACCACGTTTATTCAATTAATTCGAGGTAGACAGTCTTATAGAAGTTAAATATAGCTCTTCGTAACTCTTCAACTTGCATTCCAGCGTGATTTGATTGATGTTTTGCAACCGGAAGATATATGCCTATAAAAAAAAGTCTGAAATCCAATTATCAGTCACATCAGTGAAACTTGTTTCTCTCAAAGAAAAGAGTCAGCCAAGTATGACGTGAATATATTGTTTTGTCTATATACGGTAGGTACAGGCTACACGAGAGTTTACTGAACTATTGAAGTGTGGTCTTACCCCAGTTGAGTTCCACTCGTCGAAAATTGCATTTACCAACTACCATGGCTAAATCTGGGATGAACGATAGACGCTAATTTTTTTAACCCATGCTAAATTAACCAACTCCCGATTGAATATGCCGAAAACATCAATATTTTCCCACCTAAATATAACTGTCACGCATTGATATGTATGACAAAATTATTTTGCAGGTAGTCTTTCATCAGCAAGATGCGATCTAGTGCTGTAACGGTTCTCTTGACGGTCCTGGGGTTGTTTGTTCTGACCATGGCTCGACCACGGAAATGTATCAGGAGAGATCAGATATCGCGTCTACCGCTGGCGGACATAATTCGGCTAGCTTTACAACAGAAACTTTGCACTGGTACTTCTCCGCCGGTATGTTTGCTTGTTTGCTTGTTTTTTTTTAGGCAAAGGCCCGAGGCGAGAGTCTCGAGGGGTGGGAAAATTTGGGGAGGTGGAATATGGCGTGAAGTGTTCGATTGTTTTATGTCTTTCGTTCAGTAAATGTAAGAAAATTGTTAGAAAATAACGTAGGAAACACAGCAAATTAGTGAAGTTATGCACCCATGAGGTGCGGATTGCAGTGACAAAATGAAATATTATGTGAAAAAGAAAGGAGATGGTACGATAAGGCGACATTTTGGCCTATACGTGGTGCGCTTGAAATCGACGAAAAACCAAAATGTCATAAAAATAATAAGGGAAAATATTTGTACACAATATGTGAAAGTTCTAGCTCGAATGCGTTATGATTATAGTTATGACATGAAATTAAAATCCACAGCATGAGGTATTTCCTTAAAAAAGGGTCGAAGACCGTGTGCAGCAGCTGAATGACGATGGAATGACCAACCCATATGGTCCACAATTTCGCATCTGTCTTCCTTCTTCAAGCCGCTTTGGCGACAATGGGACAGATTGAAGATGATTGGGGCCATGTTACATCGATCCTGGGTTGACAGTTATGGAAAAAACGGTGTATCAGCTGATACTGCCCCTAGCATATAGGAACGTTGTGCTGGACACATTGGAGTTGATAAAATGTTGAGATGATTCTGGCAGACTTTTTACTGGCCGGCTATCAAACGTGCACAGAGGAATACTGTCTTCGATGTGACAAGTATACTGTTGGGAAAACTTCTAAAAATGTAGGACGAGCCCCTAGGCCAATATCGTTATGGAAAGCCAATGAAGAGGGTGGCAGTTAAGATTCCAGCCCCCCTATGTCTTACGTACGGTGGTAGTATCTCCTAGTAGTTACAAATTGCTTCACCAAATGGACGGAGGTAGTTCATCTGCTTAACCAGGCAGCATCGATGGTTGCCAGGGCATTGGTAGACAAATTTATATGCGGATTTGGAACACCATTACAGGTCCACTCAGACCAGGGGACAATTTTGCTCTTCAAGGAAATGTGAACTTCTCCAAACTAACAAGACACGACCAAATAGCATGTGTCGTCTATCAAATCGGACTGTTGAGAGATTCAACAAAACTGCGGCAACTATGTTGACAATGTGTTGTGAAAAGTAATAACACAGATGGGACGAGTTTCTTCCCGAGGTGATGATGGCATACAGGGCCTCTAAATATCCAAGTATAAATAATTCGACAGTGAGGTTGTTATGCCTCTTCAAGCAGTCACCCAGACACCCGAGCGGGATGACCTAGAGATGGACCTGGAGTTACCATGGAGCTGAGAAAAAACTTTCGGGTGATTCAAGAAGTTGCTCGTGTCGTCGTCAAGCAGAAATCGGAGTATCAGAAACGCCATTATGATATTAAGTCTAAAGAGAGGACACTCAAGGCTGGATAGGCAGTTTGGTTGTATAACCCGTTAAGGAACCGTGGGGTTTGTTCCAAACTTACATCACAGTGGGAGGGTCCTTGTTATTGTAAAAAGATGACCTAACGTACATAGTGAAGATGTCGCCTAGGCAACAACCAAGGGGGTATCACGTGAACCGCCTAATGGAGTACAAGGGCTGAAAATAGCTTGTATTGTGAAATCGAATCAAAGAATCTGAAAATTAGAATAATGATATTTCCACTTAGTGTTACAGAATCGGTCATGGAAAGTCGTGGGGCAGCTGGACAGAGTCACGCACGCTACGCTACTTAAGCGATCGCTAAGCTGTTTCATATCGTGTTCGCCTAAAATTAATCGGTCGTCACAAAAATTAGTAAGATCTTCAATCATATCAGGATTGTTAACCAATGTCTTGCTGGAGGTGGCACTCTCATTGCAGATTATGCACACACTGTTCTCAAACATGACTACTGGATGATGGAGACCTTGCACATATTACCTAAAACACCCAAAGGAAAGAACCATCACAATAGAGACGACATCAATCATCTCCTCGTATTTGAAATCCTTGGAAAAAAGAAGTACGGTATATGTCTAGGTTTGTCAATTTCACAAAAATGTCCTCGACGTCAACGTCAATCGCAACCGGAAGTTGCTGATAACAACTTCCGCTCCCTTCGAAAGTGTTAATAATGGACTCAACGTGATCGAAACCCCTCAAATCGACTCCCAAGATTGCGAACATCGGTTCACTCTTAACAGAGCTAGGTGTAGGGGGTCCTGTGGGGTCACGGGACGGAACGCACATCCCAGAAGGGGGTCTAGGGTTTGGAAAATTTGAACCACATCATTTCTTAATAGTTCAACCCCGAATCAATCCAATGCAGCAAAAAAAAATTGGCACAAAAATCCTACAGGATTACGTTTCATATCACACTAAAGTGCACGCGTATGCGGCGAGTCGGTCCTATTGTCGTCATTCCGAGTATTTCTTATTCATTTTATGCCTATTTGTGTTTTATTTCCGGTCATAATCTGGTCACCATAAGGCATAATTACATACAAATCCTTCCCAAATATTTAGCTGGTTTTTCTTTGGCGCATAACCCTTATGGAGGTTCGGTCAATTGCCTTATCGCTGTGACCACGGTGACGTAATTTGTGCGCTGTGACGTCATTTGTCATATCACCACAGTGATGATGTATTTGATATCATCACTGCAGTGAAAATATTGCTTTTATTCAATTGATAATTTATCATAATCAATTATATAATAAATGATACCGCGGCAAATCACCAGGTTAAATGGCGTTTGGGTCCAAATGGGTCCTTCGTGTAAATGTGTGTTGAACCACATCATCATCACAACGAAACAGCTCACATATTACCAATATACGAGTTGTCAGAGCATTTCCATCATAGCTCTCTAGATTTGTATCTAATACCGCTTATGCCGGTGCAAGGGGCCGTGTGGTCATATCATCCAACAGGTACAATAAAAGCGTATCTGAGATACAATACATATCACGAATCCTTAGATTCTTGGTATGTGCTTTAGAATAATTTAACCGGAAGACTATACTGTGAAGTCATGTGACTCTGTCAGTATGTCGGCACCTCTTCCCACTTCTCTTATATGTGCTGTAATTGAAATGATTCGATTTAGACCCTTTTTTCACGAAATATCACAAGCTGCGGATTTCAATTTAATGTCACAACTATAATAATAAGGCAATCGAGCTAGAACTTTAACAATTGTGTGCATATCTTTTCTCATGTCGTTACATTAAAACAATTATTTTAGCACATTTTATTTATTCGATTTCAACTGCACTACGTATCGGCCAATATACCGTCTTATCGTACCATCTCCTTTGCCAGTTAACTTACAGTATATCATCCTGTCGTATTCTCTGACTGATGCTCTGTCATGGGACTTAGGGGTTTTAAATAACCGCATCGTGAAGTAGTGTATTTGTGCAAAATTGTTTACTTCAAGGTGAAAACAGCGTCCTCTCTTCTCCGAAAAAATGTGAAGCCAGCCAACAACGAAATATTAGTTGAATGCTTTTTGCCAAAAAGGGGTTTAATTAGTTCTGGACAGCAGGGTTTCATACTTTTACAGAGAGAGAGAAAGGTGCGGTTTTCACCTCCATTCTCCACAATGCAATAATTTCAAGATGCGGTCATTCAGGAACACTAAGACAAAATAGGACAAGAATATATATTTTAACCTTAATCTGAAAAACATCTTTCGAATATGATACTTTATTTCGGCTCTCCAAACCGCACCTCCTGGGGGCGAAACCTCACGAAATCGCTCCAGGTCCTTTTCGGTTTTGGCACGGGTAGGCACAAGTGGGTAGAAAAGTCCCGTGGTTGTCGTTAGTGATCCTCCCTCTTTATATTGATCTTTCTAAACGCAAAAGTTGTAAGACAAACGTGACAAATTCCTTACCTTAAGAGAATATTCCTACGAAGTAGGCTACAGATCGCAAATTGTCCGGTAATGAGTGAGTGAGTCAGTCCATCCGAATCCTTTCGTCGGCAAAATAAGGAGAACCGTTGACATTAGAACCTTGATTTTTGGCATGAACGTGCATTAGGGCATTGTTACCAGCAAGTTCTGATCTGAAATAATTCTGATTTAAATTAGATTGATAATTAACACTTCAGTATATTGTTATACATGTAGCTATATGTGGACTATAGCCTTTAACGTGTATCAGCTTCAAATTCAGGTCAAATTACCCAGAGCTAAAAATACCCTGTCCCACTGTATGTCTTTGTACCGGTTATGCTCAGGAGAATGACATAGAATAATTATTATCTTGTGCAGAGAAGGTGTTGGTCTGGAGTTGAATTACTGTAAACTACATAAATGCTACCTTTCTACTATAGTACTATATATAAAAATTTGTTGTATTGTTGGGAAAATAATGCGATTCAAAAAGTTGTTTTGATCCTGGACAAGGGCACTGAAAACCATTAAAGATATGTAAATGTATTTTCACACGTAAAGCTTGAAATCTACTGAACCTATATTATTCAATCTGTTTCCTTTAATTAAAAAATTGTAAAATTAAATCGGCGATCGTTATTTATTTTGGAATGAAGGCGCATTAGGAGACTGTTACCAACAAGTTCTGAGCTGACCTACTTTTGATGAACATTTCTGCTGATTTTTGATGAAAATCACTGGCGATTCTGACTTGGGCGATGCCCATCTTAATATAGGCAGGATTTCAACTGGGGGTGGGGATTTCCAAGAGTTCAGTTCACGTTCGAGTCCTAATGCCTACTGTACTTCGTAGGTCCTGTGACGTTAGTCACACTGCTCATGTAACAGTCGACGAATGCAAATACCGAAAAATGAGGTGTCATGTGGACGACTAAAATCCAAAATTGCCCTACTTGCACTTAAAGTTCTTGCTTTGGACAGTACTTAAGTTTTGAGATGGTGAAAATTGCGAAACTCCATATTTGAAGTGACAAATAGTTGTCTCATATGGTAGGATCAGATTGCCTGTGATGAAAGCATTTCCACGTTGTTCGTAAATATGAAACTAGTACTCTAAATGACAACATTTTTGCCACAGAATTGAAACCAGTAATCTTACATTCTGATATCTTTTACGGGCATTCTAGCCCTACCAAAACATCTGTGTATGGAATTAATCTGCCCATAAAGAAGAGTTCCAAGTTCCGGCAAAGGTCACACTTCCGGTCACGTGACCGGAAGTTATCCAGGGGATGTATTCCTCCGCGGTGAGGTGATCATGTTCGGCGGTGATGACTTAGTGTCAATTCCATGGGATGTCAGGTGATTCATGAAGCGTTAATATAGGTGTTATACGTTACAGTGTTATGTCTATGATACCAACTCGATCGAAAAGAGGTCTAACCGTCAACATGACATAAGTACGGACGAACGTTTACTAGACAATAGATATGACACGGCATCAAATGAATATACATGGGTACAGAGAGACCGAGATTTTAGAAGCCGATGAGTCCACTGATGCAGATAATAACGCAGAGGCTTTTGAGATTCTATCTACTGATACCAGAGCCTACTGAGTGACTGACTGACTTGACAGGCTGAACGCTCGGTCGCTGATAGTCAGGCTACATTAGAGGGAAGCCTGTGTGAGGAAGACGAGGAATCCACCTTTTGAGATCGTATTATGACAGCGACCATTAATACCCACGCTGTGACGATCGAGAACGCCGAGCAGGATACGTCGCAAGAGGCTTACAAACAGCCATGACGATGCATTAACAATACAGCCTGCTGCCGCTTGAAATAAAGGTGATCCCACACGTAAGTCCATCATGGAGACCAAGACTTACGGAAGAGGATATAAGGTTACCACTCACAGAGGGTCTGAATACTTCGATAAAAATGCGAAAACAGCTTGCTCGAAGACGCTTAAGGATGGCCCAGATCGAATGGACAGCCACTGAACACGAACAAGAGCGAATGTGGCTGAAAGTTGAAGCAACGCAAGGGCAGTTTCTCAAAGGGCGGCTTCTGATTGGACAAGAGCTTTCACGCCTATCAATTGGCGGCTCCTGATTGAACAGGAGCAGCCGACAATAAGTCCAATGCACGGAGAAGAGCCTACGTGAATTGTCAACATACCCATAGCGGCTCTCCAGCTTGGGTGTGATATGATGGAGGAGATAAAAAAATGTGTAGTAAGCAATAGGCTCGTTCTTTGTCTTTCTCTCATCGGATCGCTTTAAGACGTTCAGAGATTAGGGACCAGGTATATGTGTGTGTTTGGTGAGTGTGTGCAGGGGATCTTACGCCCAGCGTTTGGTTGACATTGCGTTAAGACGGCACGCGACACTCACTCACGTCAAAGTCACTCACTCATTCACTCGTTCAGTCACACTGAACCCAGGAAAAGGTAACTGTCGGATGGTCCATCTGTTGCCCCAACACGCCCCTGTGCACCTAAAAATGCGCATGCGCACCATAACGTCAGTTCCGGTGAAAACAATCCCAATCGCAGTCTGCACCACGAGAGCTCCCAAACCTGCACACCATATTTGGATCCCACATGGATCATATACATCGAGTGACCACTTCCCACCACGCACTACACGGTATTGCCCATATACGACAAAGTCCATTTTCCCCGTATTTTCCCGGAAATTCCTGCTTTTCATCCTTTGACCAGTCACGGGACTGGACGAGTTCTCGATCCATTTGGCCCAGGGTTAGCCCACCTAGACTCACTTGACTTGATTTTTATGCATTTTGAGTGTGAAGTCCTTTTTTCCGCATTTTGTTTTCGAAAAGGTCCTATATTTACATCGACTCCAAGTCTCATAATGCACCCCTCGGACATCCACGGCCGCTATGAGAGAACTAGCATAAAATGTACAGGTCCTATGACTCTTGTTCCTCTACGATACATCTATACTATGCATACAACACGTTTATATACATGACAGATACGCAGGAGTAGCACACGAGTCTCAATGCGAGTGATACATGCGAGTCATAGGTGTCAGCGAAAGGCCACCTGTTCGACAGCACCCGATGCTATGTTAAGACCTGCGCACACGAGAGATATCAGCTGAGCTAACGGCCTCAACTGCCTGTCAGCTCAGGAGCTAGCTCTCTTGTGGTTTCATCGCACACGGTGAGAAAAAGTTTAACGAAATTGATTTCAGTTCTCGCATAACGGCTTCTTCAAGCCCATTTTGAAGATTCGTGCGTATGAATCGCGTGAAAATAATATGCGGTTCATCGGCCGGTCCAATAAAACTGCTGAGCTGTTGGCTCGCGTTCGCCGCACACGCTGAGGATTTGACCTCGCGACGCGAAATTATCAAACAAGTTTGATATTTTTCCCCCGACCTCGCGAGGCCCAAAACTCACCAAAAACTGCCCGCACACGAGAGCTAGCCCCTGAGCTGACAGGCAATTGAGGCCGTCAGCTTAGCTGATAGCTCTCGTGTGCGCCGGGCTTTAGCGATGACTCAACCAAAAGGCCACCTGGCCGACAGGTGACCGGGGTTATACAGCGGTCGACACTATTTTAGCGATGACTGAGCCAAAAAGCCACGAGATCGCACAGCTGATCGGGGCTCGTCTAGGAGTAGAAGCTATATTAAGCGAGGACTCATCCTAAAATTCACTGGGTTGACCTCCGGACTAAAGGATGGGTTGCCTCAGACGGAAAGTGGGAAGAGGTGCCGACATACTGACAGAGCAACATGACTTCACAGTATAGTCTTCTGGTTAACCTATTTTAAAGCACATACCAAGAATCTAACGATTCGTGATATGTGTTGTATCGTGATATGGTGTTGTCCGACGAAGGTAACTATTACGTTTTACATTATAGGGGAATGCGGGTAAAACCCCATCCGTCTTTTTTTTCAAAAGTTGTACACGTAAAAATGGGAGCAGAGTAGGTTTCCCAGACGGATCAACTGTCTCATAACAATCAGTAGATATTCATGTTACCTCATGAAATTTATTTCCCCTTTCTCACTGAAATATGGGATTTCAAGGCACCTGTTGGCTTTATAGATTGCGCCGTGTTCGACGCACTGCAAATTTCCTCTCAATGTTGTGATGGTATTACCCTCCGCGAGCAGTTTATCCTGTGATATATGTTAGTTTCCCCCACAGGCCCACAAAACGAGTTTTGGGGGGTGTGGGCTGTGGTATTAGGGCGAAGTCTCGAAATATGGCGTCTCTATATATAACCCCATGCTTTATATAAATCCACATCAAGGTGTGAAACGCACTTTGGGTGAATCGACAAATAAACAAAATACATCAGCATATTCTACATGTATCACTTTGTATTCCCGTCGTCAAATTAGTAAATCTGTGCAATTTTTTACCTTTGCCGGGCGATTCAAAATCCAAGTTAACTGTCCATCCATCTAGGAACAGTTTGATTATAGCGGGCTTCGCTCTCAATTCTGATTGGTCAATCGCGACAGCTGATCAGTGCGTGACCTCTCTTGACGGAGGCGTGTCGCGACTGACCAATCAGAATTGAGGAACAACCATATTGTTCCTAGTTTCCCACGAATCGCCAACAGGCTAAAACCACCAATTTACTAATTTGACGACGGGAATATATAAAGTGATACTTGTAGAATATGCTGATGTATTTTGTTTGGCGGTAAACCGTTTATTGCTCGATTCACCCAAAGTGCGTTTCACGCGTTGTTGTGGATTTATGTAAAGCATGGAGTTATATATAGTGACCCCATATTTCGACACTTCACCCTAATACCAGCGCCCGCACCCCCCAAAACTTTTGTTTTGCGGGCCTGTGGTTTCCCCGATAGCCTGACAGTATGACATAAATAACGGTGACATAGAGTTATATGTTACTTTGTCTGCTATTGGCGATCCTGTTTATTGCTATATATTTGGTGACGCGTATGGCCTTTCATTGTCTCATTTTTCAAAAGTTTTACACGAAAGAATACGAAGAAAGTTGAGGAGGCTTCCCCTCGTCAACTCTCTCGTAACAATAAGCAGAATACCGCAGGTGTTATGTCACGAAACCGCACACAGAAATTCATTCACCCCACCCCTCGCCCCCTTAAACATGAACAACGTCAGGTGTCTTGGTAGTTATCTCTACAGGGGGAGTAAAAAAAATGCACCCCTGTGGTTTTGTTAATTTATTCATATGAACTTATAACTTATTGTGTACATGTATATGAATATAACACATGGAAGGGTACTTCATCTTTCCACTATATTCAACCACGGTATGTTTTATTCATGAAAGAAAATATACATATATTGTATATATACCAATGGCGCTCACGAAAGAAAAGTGCATTCTCTCCATAACGCAGAGATGAGTCAGCACAGCAGTTGATGAAGAAGCAGGAATGAGACTCTTCAATGCTTATCTATTTTGAGATATTTCTGTTTCACATTTCTCCAATGCCAAGTAATAAATCTCGGAGAGAAAGTCTTAAAGTGCAACAGAGATACCTGAAAACAGCTAAACATGTGAAGTGTCTCATTCCTGTGTCCGTTTTCATGGATTTCCACATTATCTGTATATATTTATCCACAGATAAAACATACAATGGGTGGATGTAGCACAGAGAGGGAGTACCCTTCGTTGTGTTATATTCATATACACAATAAATTATATCTTCAGATAACTAAATGAACCATACCGCAGGTGGACATTTTGTTTTTTGTCTCACCCTGTATAAACAAAGTGTATGCAGAGATTTATTCTTTCGCAAGAAGCTCTGCCACGTGTATACAGTATTTGAGAATGGTTTTACAAGCAGCGTTCAGACGTACGCCAAATTAAATCTTGCTGTGTCAGGTCCAGCGACCTCGCGTTCGCAATTAAATTGGTGTCGTGTTACATGAGGAAGGTAACCGGACAATTTAATTGTATTACGATCACCACATGCCATTTGAATGAACACTCAGACTGTGCGTTGAGCAAATCGCACGGGCTCGTGTTGAACGCCTCTCTCTCAGGCGATAAGTACATGATTTCTACCAAATTTCACCACTGTTGTTCATTCGGAGGGGCAGAATGAGGTATTGTACGGTATATAATATTTTCTTATGCAATGTATATTGTTTTACTATTCAGAGGAGCCCGAGGGGAAGTTCGTGGCGCAAGAGACCGTGGGAAGTTATAATGAGTATGATATGTTCACTCTGCATCAAATATGGTTCGTCACATTGCCGCCAGCAATATTGCAACTGAGCACCGTGAGGTGGGTCTACAACTGTATTCAACACGACCAAACAATATCTGATTATGTGCTTCGATACCGGTGTGTAGGAAATCCCAGTCCAAGGAAATTCAGATCGACTCTCAGTGCTTCTCCATATAGGAGAGATTACTGTATCACTGATCCGCCTGTTTTCAGTGGGATTTATACACAAAAATCAGCAAATCCGTCATTTAAGGGGATGGACCAGTAGCATACAAGATGGCCGCCATTTTAGACACATTGGTGGTAAAATTACAATTGGAGGAAAATTAAGTGGCTGACAAATTTGAAATTTCAGGTGATATAACTAAATATAACTGTGGACACACCTACAAGAAGAAAACAGTGTTGTCTGAATTATAAGTATGTCTAAATCAAGATTCAACATGGACAATTTTGTGTACACCATAACTCACCTTTAATTATGAATTCCTCGAGAAATGATATCACATTATGTAGAAGAAGTGTCACACATGTCACAATTGAACAAAACACAGTTGAGATCGCTGTACATAAAAATTGACACACAGGTCAAATTGGGGTACTTCTTGCCAGCACTCCAGAGTTTTCAGCAATGGCTGCCAAGGACTACTTTCAGTCACTTCATCATTAACCCCTTGTCATCCACAATATACTTCCATCAGTTCTCTCCCCTGCACCAACAGTAGCTTCCCCTCATGTGATTATTTCACTCAGTTAATTAATCCTGCAAAGAATGGAGAAATGCAAATTAGTTAATTTTATTTAAAATACAATTTAAATAAAATGGTTGTCTTGTACGAGAGAAGAGGTGTGACTAAATTTAACCTTGCATAGTTTTTATGTTCATGGAAGTGCTGTTTTGGTCACACAACATGACATGTAGTGCTAAACAGGATTCATACAGTGGGTTGGAAAGCATTTGGAGTGGCGAAGACAATCAAAACATGGGTTTGACCATAACATTTTAATTTATTGCAGCATTTGTAACAGCAAATGTTTCAATGCAACAAGTGAAGAAGAAGTGAATTGCAAAATGTATCTGGTGCTGTTCATGTGCAATGAAATGCACAAAAGACCTACTTACAGAATTTCCAATGATCCTTCGTCATAATCTTCACGGAGATGATCCACTTCATAAGCTTCATCTTCATCATCATAATGGACTTCATACACTGCATTGCGAAATCCATCACGGCCACGAAGTAGAGCCTTCACAGAACCTACATGTATGTGGTGAAAAAAATGCTATCAATATGGCTTACATGTATATTAGTGAAGTTAATCCTGTTTGGGAATATTTGCATTATGAATGGTGCACTATAGGTCCAGCATATCTGCGCTCATGTTCCTTAAATATTTGAAATCCACCCATTCAAACATAAGCTTGTATCCTAACATGTACATGAACAGCAGTGGATAGTGGAGGAGTATTTATACATGTAGATGCACGATAAGTGAATACCTTTTAACTTTTGTGAGCAGATATGGTTCCATTTTGTAGAAGATGCACCAAATGCTTCACAGCAACTGCATCGTGGAGCAGTTACATGTAGCTGTATTGTACTAACATTGTTCTATTTTTAGTATCATTAATTGGAGCGTTACTGGTACGGTATGCCATTATTTCTAAAAACATGAATGCAAATGTAGGTGGTTTTCAACATATACTGAAGATGATGTACCGATACTTACCATTGTACCAACACGATTCATTGGTCTCAGCATCAATCCATCTGTGGCGAATCCTTCGTCCAAGGAATTTAATGTGCTGTCTCCTTGGCCGTGATAGAGCTACATGTGGGATAGCTGAGGGGTGTCCTCCCGTTTCAACTTCAGGCCTACTTGTTGATTGGATGCCACTCGTTGATGGCCCTCGCTCAAAGTCAGACTGTACACTAACATACAGATGTCCATTCTGTTGAAATAAATAATTGAGTAATGAGCTTCTTCCTTATTCTTTAGGAGTTGGACTTATTGTTGTTAGTCTTATAATAGTGGAATGTTTCAAAACACTTAGATGTATTATGTCCAGAAAGAATTTCCTGAAATCAACTATGACAAACTATCCATACAGAGTCACAGTTTAATTACTGTGTGATATCTGACTGATACAATGTTACATGTACTTGTGACATTTTGGGATGACCCATAGACATGATAGATGGAAAAGAAATGTTTTACATTCAACATATTAATGTATGGAAATGCTCAGAGAATCACAAATTCATAGCTTTCAAAAGTGGAAATAGGAACGTTACTTGCACCAATGTGAATACCAAATTGAACCATGTCAAAATGATAGGGTATTAAATAATGAAGGCACAGTACATGTAAGCCCTGGAGTACATGTACATGCCCAGCTTGATGATTCTGATTTGCAGATGATGAGTTAGTGTATGTAACAGGCATGTAAATGAGTGACGGACAATGTAGAAGAGTTCAAGTATTGTGGAAAGTAGACAAAATCAACATCTGAAACATGAAAATCATTAACATGGGTTAGACATATAATGGAAGTGACTGACCATCACCAGGATGTGTGTTAATTATAGCTCCAACTGTATATGTATGTACCGGTACCATAAACATGTATCCATCACAAGTGCATGTATAATGTAACCTAATTCATTAATTATATGTTAATTAACAATTCATACTAACAGCATGACATTGCCAAACAGTGATTGGTAATTGGAGGACATGATTGATGATGGGGAGGAAGATGAACGACCTAGAGAGGACATAATGCATTTGTGATATGACGAGATGGCAGTTAACAATATTAGTACCAATGGTGCACTTGATCCTGTGTTGACATACCAGTCCTGGCTGCACTTCACGAATTCCAGGTTGTTTTCCACTGCGTGGTACAGCCAGCTCTGGGAGTAAGGCCTCAAAGAAGAAAGTTTGAAGCTTTGGCAGCATAAGGGTATCCCATAGGCAACTATCTTTATAGATCCTTTCTACATGAAGATCAGGTGGATTTCTGGCACGGACGACGAAGTCAACCCATGGTTTATCTGCGACAGCTAGCTGTCCCTGGCATTGCATATAGTAGGCATGAGTTTTCTTCAGATGCAAAGCCGATCCTTCCCTTTCCAGACAGAATGACTTGACTTGGTCCACAGCCTCAGACAATGTCAGGTTTTTGCCGAGGAGAACATTTTTCACTTCAACCAGTCCAACTGATCCAGAGTTGAGTTCAGTAACCACACCATCCGGACTGCAGGCCAGGAAAGGATGCTGGGGATGTATGATCAGACCGGAGACGTCTACACTAACTGGGCAGCCATTGTCAGCCTTGAAGGTCTTGTAATCCGCAATGGTAGATTCTTCCTGAGCCAAACCATACTGTGTGTACTTGTTTCCGCGGAAAGTTGAATACAACAGTCGACTCACCAGTGGTACTGAAGATGTTTTGGTTCTTCGCTTGACAATGTCTTTAAAGTTGGAGGATGTCAAACGATGTTTTCGTTCAGCATGCCAAACACCACTAAAACTCTGCTCCTTGCTTGTCCTCTCTATCACAGATGAAGCCTCGGGGGTCACCTTAACATTGCGTGAGTAATAGAGAGTGCACTCTTCTTCCAGTGAAGACTTGGTAACATCATCTTCTACTTGAAGACTGTCACAGCCATATGCCAATTTCGCTTTCTTGGACTCTCCTTCCATGTTTCTTGCTCTTTCCCGCTTTCTGGCGCGTCTCCTGACCTCTTCTTTGGCTTTACAAGTGTATGATGTCGTAAGCATACGAGATTTCTTGTGGAATATTGTGTTGAAAGGCTCATCAGGAGGTTTACCGGAAACATCCTGCCACACCTTTAGTGACCATGTTGGTCCGAGAATGGATCTCAACCCGGCTCCATAGCATCTGCCATACCAGGAACTCTCCTGACACCTGAAGATTTGTTTGCCGCCATCAAACTTGGCACGGATTGACATCCAGGATTCGCAAAGATTTGTTGTAGAGTTGGAAATCAGAGAATATGATTTACTCGACAGTTTATCCAGCAGACGTGATACTTCAGCGACAATCTTTGCGGGTATGAACGTTGCCGTATCACTTTTCTCTCCACGAGCTGCCTCCTGCTCTGCTGGAGAACTCCCTTCCTTCCAGTACTTCACCTGGCTCTCAATAACATCACATGCATCCTCTTCCTCTTCTTCTTCCTCCTCTTCCTCGTGGGCATGGCAGGGTACAGGGTTCTTCACTTCGCTTGGATTTCCATCCGTCGCATGTGTAGCACTTTTCCCATGCTGACCTTTCCAATCCTTCTGAACCTTTCCCCTGCAAATATCTGCATCACAGTGCTTGTGTTCGCCAAATACATGCCACAGTGTGTTGTGGATGTCACTTGATAACTTACTGGCTGATTCAGCAATATTTGTTCCTCTACTTCTCTGTGTAATGGCATATCTAATATAACTTACCATGTGCACACGCTTCTTTTTGGACAGGCCATTTTTTCCTTTGAAGCTGGGGTTTTCAGCAACCAGCTTCTCCAAATTGCTTCTCAAACATTTGCAGGCATGATTGGCACATTCCAATTTCTGCAAATCACGGCACCAGTATGGACCTCTGCTAACAAGGGTGGCATAAACTGATGAATCACCATCTCCAACTAGTTTCAAGTACCGGATACCATGCCGTTCTTCACACACCTGGAAGGCCTCTAGGATAATATCCGCCTCCATACTCTGTGATAAATTTTTCCAGTTTTGGAAACATTGATGCTCTGGAGCCATTTCCCCTCTCGTGTCTGCTTTGACACACACAGCACAGTACTTACACCGGACACCGATATGAAGCAGCTTCTTTGTGGCTGCTCCGATGACCACAGCCACTCCACCTAGCGCATTATAGCTGTGGCGATGGGTGCGTTTGGACCATCCACCATCAACAACCACAGTGACAGCTGGAATGCCCTCATGCATATCCCCCCTCTCAATAGCTAACTTCCTCTCCTCCCTTCCATTCTCCAGCATTTCCTTATGCAGGGCCTTCTCCCACCACACACGTATGTCCTCTTCAATGTCGGGAAAAGACGATGTTTTCAGACCCGGTTTGCCCATAGTTCCCATACATTCATTGAGGTGAGAACTCCCACCGCCTGTTGCCATCTGGCCCCAAACTACCCGCACATTCACCTCGAATCTTCTGCTCCCACTACTCTCATCCATTCTTGGTGAAGTGGCGAAAGTGAACTTTTTTTCACAGCCAACACAGCGTGCATGCAAAAATGATGCGAGCCCATATCGCCTACCTTCACCTAATAATTTGATAGGGGCTTGTCCACCCTTCGCTACTTCAATGGCTTCTGGACATGTTGCTGCATGCAATGTTATATCAGCCACCTCAGTGGACAATACATCAAGATTTATGATACGATATCCAGCCAAATTAAGTGTTGGTGGGTCTGATTTCGACAGAAATACTTTCAATGGACTAATATTTTTTATACTGAAATAATGCAGGGGGAAGTTTTTTATGTTTATCCACACATGCATGCTCCTTACGTTTTTCTGCAACTTGTGTTGTCACTGTCCCTCTGTATTTCTTCGAGTTGCGTCCCCGCGGCAGATTAAACTTTCGTGGGATGCGACCCATATTGACAGTTGTTGACTGTATCAGTATAAAGTTATAGAGGTGCAGAATCTGAAATTAGCAAATTTAATTTTCATCTGTGTTTTTCACAAAATTTGATGAAACAGATAATGTTTCACATAGACAGAACAAATGTTTGGATCAGACGGGGTAAGATTTTGATCATACATGATTCATGTCTCACCATTATTTCATAACTTTGTGTTGATGAATAGTGAATAAAACATCAGGTCTATGCTTCGCCTGTACGGTACCACATACTGGTACATGTACAGTGTACTATGCACATTGTCACTCAAATTGGTTGTTTAGCATGACCAGCTCTCATCTATATTTTGAGGTCAAATAATTAAAATAGGTGAGGGATTTACATTTTCATGAGTAAAACTTACTCATTTTTTCCCCATATTCCTATACAATTGCTTTGCAATTTAATAGTTAATAATAAATCATTGTAGCATCTAGCATTTGTATTTCAAACAATCAGGGTCATGCTAAATAAAAAAATGAAGTGACTATGCCCGGTGTTGAACACATTTTTGCACATATTTAGGACAGAAATTTTATACAGGGACCTGTTTGAAATTAAAAGCAACATTTATCAGCTTAGAAACATGATGTTCGCGTACCCAGATGTAGGACGACGAGATTCGCCCTTCATTCTATCCAGTACTCCGGAGCCACTCCATGGAACTCACTTCATCCAGCGATAAAAGGACCACTGACACTAAAAGGAATTCAAAATTTTAATTAGTAAATGCGACAGTGATACTTGCAGATGCAATTACCAATAAGACATCTTATGACATGGTCAATACATTTTTATTTCATTTTATTTTTATGTGGCTGATTTGTGTATATTATCTCTATTTTACAATATTTTTATGATGTTTGATTGTTCTGTTTTCTGTCTTCATAATTTGAAAAGAAATTACTTTCATCAAATTTATCAACTATGTCCACTTTCAATGTTGTAGGATTAAAAAGAAACGTCTGAAATATAGGCGAAAATGTACATGTGGACTAACTAATAACGCGCGGTGGTCCTCAGGGGGTTAATCTACTGTGACGTCACTAACACCAACATATTTTTTCGTCTATATTTCCAAGAATACATCTATCTGAGGTGTTACAAAACATATTCTACATCGCCCCTGGTATATCAGAAAACAGATGAACACACTGGAGCTTACCAATTCCTGTTTTAGCTTCAACAAACGTTCCGCCACGTTTTGACAACCGCTAAACAATAGCCACCGGAAGTCGATCATCGGGTCACAATTCTACACAAGAAAAAATAGTTCATTATTTTCCCATAGCGGTAGTAACGTTTTTAAAAAAAGAAACACTAATATAAACACATTAATTCCTGCAATATGAGTTGTTACTATTTTATCCAATGCTTACGCAATGTAGTATTCGCTGCGGAGCGTTTACATCATTTTGGATTCTAACGCCACAAGTCTGCACGATGTCTTCGCTTTATTTATCGTCAATACCCTATTGATATTCTCACCATTTCGACGAAATCACACTGTAGATCCTTCAAGTCAGGTATGTATTCAGACAGCTAGTGTCATAAGCTTTTTTCTGATGTATGGTAATGTACATGTCATTGAGAATATATTTTGAGAAAGACAAATTTCGTATGGTCAAGTCAGCCGTGTCAAAACTTTTCAAAATGACGGTCGCTGTCTGAAGTAGGTTGTTTTTCATTACCATTTTCTCATATACATATTCCAAACATTCATATACTGTTCACAAACATGAACTCACACGCACTTCTTTTGGGATTGAAAACATTTTATTCGCTTTAAAAATGTATATTAATTTCAACCTGGTGTACTGCAAATTGGCTATGTTCCGAGCTAACGTTCATCAAGAAATAATTCAGTTCAAGAAATTCCAATTAGCTACCATGATTCAGTGTGTGGTGATATTTCTTTCCTGAAAATTTGACATTCCTGTGAGAATGCATTTTGGTGAAATTGTGAAATTCTCAACACTCTATGGTCAAAGTCAGCCATATTTGTTGACCCAAGTATGTTACTGGTCCATCCCCTTAAAGGTGAGGGACATGGGGGCCGTGTATCAGACCGCATTTATAACTTAGTAGACTAGTAAACACCAACAGTATAGCAAAAGGTAAACATCGCACATGCAGAACAGTATAGTTACAAAATTTTATCTCTGTGTCGATGAAATTGTTGGATTTTTCTTCCTGAAAATGGTATAATAAAACACAGCCAGCCAGTAGAATGTTAGAAAAGTGTAATAAGTGACAATGCGATAATTAATAAGCAGAATTTCATGTTGATCAAACCAGGTAGGTCATAGTATCAAAGTTGATTATATATGAGATCGACTCGATTGGCAGAAGTCTGGTTATAACAAAAAGTACCTAACATACCTATATGTCAAATGACGGTAATTATCGCCGACGATCTGGGGACGTACATTGATAATCCTTGTTCTTACTTGTAGAGTGCACAATCCATGGAGACGAGGTACTCTGTCGAGTTTCAAGCAAGAGTTCGGTGCGCCGCTCTCTTATCCTGGTTTGACATTTTAGCGTTGATCGAAGATCGAAGGCTTTGGTGGGCAACGATTTGGTGTAAGACTCACGAAATATAATTGACAAAGGATCTGCTGCAAGTTGTATTGTCAGTCTTTTGTTCAGGATATTACCTTTTCAATGGCAGGTCTTACACCAAAGCCTTGCCCTTTGGTGGACATCTTAGATCGAATGGCCATGAGCTGTGGAGGCAGGTCAGTTCTCACAGTTTTTTTGGTTCCCTAGTCGTGTAGTCCAGTGCTAGGTTTCTATCCTTCATAGTAGTAAACGCGACGATAATAGCAGGCGGTGGAGAATCAGTTTGAGAGCTGAGGACAAGCGGATAGCGGGGTAGTCGGTAGTCCAGTATAACGTAGACCCAGGTGCCTGTTCACTCAGGCTGATGCTGAGATGACATCTCAGCATCAGCCTGAGTGAACAGGCACCTGGGTCTAGTATAACGTGACACCAGGCTTTCTCTTTTAATATGCTGTTGTTTACTGACAAGCCATGGCTTGTCAGTAAACAAAAGCATATTAAAAGAGAAAGCCTGGTGTCACGTTATACTGGACTAGGTAGTCGGTGACAATCAACAAATACCATACCATCAACTCTGTCATCATCGATTTTGAGACACTGAAGACCCTAGCAATCTCCTCTGTGTTTTCCTGTGTTGACTCCACTGGAATGCCGTAGAACCGTAGATTAATCTTGCGGTCATGTGTTTCGTTATAAAGTACATGTTCCTCCAAGGCACAAAGTCGATCTAATATTTCATCACAGCGACCCGGTAGCGTGACGTTTTTCAGTTTGTCGAGTTCGCCATTTTGAAAATCGAGAGCCTTTGTGTGATCACTTACTTCGGACTCTACAGCAGTTACTCGGCGACCAAGCGCTTGAATATCCGTCCGGATATTGGTGGCGACATTATCCATTTTAGCCATGAGTTCGTCCTTCATGCCACGAAGCATTTCTTGTAATTGTAGAGAAGTGACGCCCACACCAGTTTGACCTTGGTCAGCCATTTCGCTATTCTGTAGGACACGATCCGATACAGGTGTGGTTTCTTCAGGTAAGTGGTTACCAGCCTTACTACTAGGCTAGTCCAACATTTCTTGAATTGTACCTGCACATGAAAATAAGCGGCTTCACATCCTTCCCTGGGGCCACAGTATGTCACTGAAGTATGTCATTCAAGGCTACAGGCGAACACCACTCAGCTACACCTCTGGACTTGTCTGAAAAAGTGACATTAATTTGGACAAGTCAGTGAAGTGGTCAGTTTTACCCTCATATTCAAAGGTCCATAAAATGAAAAAAATAAAAGATGTAGCCTCTTAAGGGGATGGACCGGTAACAGACAAGATGGCTGCCATTTTAGACACGCTGGTGGTAAAATTACAATACAAGAAAAAATAACTGGTTGACCAACTTGAAAGTTCAGATTATGTGAGTATATATAATGATGAACACGCATACAACAAGAAAACTGTGTTATCTGAAGCATAACTATGTATAAATGAATGTTCAACATAGACAATTTTGTGTGCACCACAACTCACCTTTAATTTTGAATTCCTGCAGAAGATTACTTCACAATATTTTACTCATGTCTCATTTGCAGAAAACACAGTTGTAATCATTTCACATGAAAATATACAGTCAGGTGAAATTGAGGTACTTCTGGCCAGTACTCTACAGTTGATAGTAATGGCTACCAAGGACTACTTCCAGCCAAATCATGATTAACCCCTTCTCAACAACAGTATACATCACAATGGTTGTCTTGTATATGACAAGGTGTGAATAAATCTAAATTTTTGTGTTCATGGAAGTGCTTGGGTCACATCACATAATAACATGTAGTCCTAAACATGTTTTATTACCGGAATCTGCATAATTCATACGGACGGACGGACGCACATACTTGACAATACCCCTGGCTTAGGCCAAAACTTGAGGGGTAACAATCAGAAAAACCCAGTAAATAGTGGATGGGTTTACTTCATAATTTGGAAATAGATTACCTTCATTGGGTTTATCAACTATGTCAGCGTTGTAGGGATAAATTGTCGGAAATCATACGGTCGAAAATGTCAAAAGTTATGTGGTATGGTACAATGTACATGTATACAAACAACGCATAGCCATGGTGGTCCTCAGGGGATTAATTCCTTTGACGTCACTTGCACCAACATTTCTTTCTATATTTCCAACAATATGTGTATCTGATTTGTTGAAAAAACATATTCTACATCGTCCCTGGTATATCATAAAACAGAAAAACACACGTGAGCTTACCAAATCATGTTGTTTTCCTCTTCGAACGTCCCACCACGTTTTGACATCTGCAGAACAATAGCCACCGGAAGTCGATGATCGGGTAGGACTTGTACACGAAAAAAAATAGTTCTTGATTTTCTCAAAAGGCAGTCACAATTTTAAAAATAGAAACACGAATATAAACTGATAAATACATACAATGTGACTTGATACTATTTTAACCAATGTTTGCTCAATGCAGTATTCGCTGCGGAGCGTTTAAATCATTTTGGATTCTAACGCCACATGTGTGCACGATGTCTTCGGTTTATTTGTCGTCAATACCCTATGATATTCTCACCATTTCCACCATATCAGATAGTAGATCATTCAAGTCAGGTATGTATTCAGACAGCTAGCCCCATAAGCTTTCCATTGATGTATGATAATGTAGATGTCACTGGAGAAAAATATTTTAAAAACAAATTTCATGTCGTTGTTGTTGGTTCCTGTCGGCCGTGTCAAAACTTTCCAAAATGGCGGTCGACGTATGAAGTAGGTTGTTTTTCATTATCAATTTATCGTATACTCCTTCCAAACATTGATATAGTGTTCACAAACATGAACTCCCGCACACTTCTACTGGGAATGAAAGCATTTTATTCGTTGTAAAATTGTATATTAATTTCCACCTGGTGTACCGCAAATTGGCTATGTTCACAGCTATCGTTCATCATAAATTATTTCATCTCGAGGAATTCCAATTTGCTACCATGATTCAGAGTGTCGTGGTATTTCTTTCCTGAAAATTTGACATTCCTGTGAGAATGCATTTTGGCGAAATTGTCAAATTCTCAACAGCCTATGGTGAAAGTCAGCCATATTTGTTGACCCAAGTATGTTACCGGTCCATCCCCTTAATGAACCTAGTTGTCAAGTATATGCCTCAAAGTTGCATTTGAGACTGAAAATGTTTCATATGGCAATGTGGTGAAAGCAATATGGACTCTCAAACATACCCTAAAATCAGAGTGAACATTGCAAATGGTTGACACTCTTCAATTTCAAATCCAAGGGGAAGGAGGAAGTGACATCATGAGGTGGTCACAGACTATGCATATGTATAAAGTTGAAAGGTAAGGAGGGTCCACACATGCACCATCAGCTGCTGAGAAGATCAAAATGGGCATCTATTGACAGAAATCTTTTGGAAAAGGGAAAATAAATGGTATTGATAGGCTACAACATAATTGGTATTATTCAATGCAATTTATACAATAATATATTCGACTTCACTGAATAACTTGTCTTTGGATAAGTGATGTTGACCAAATTTTGACATGCAGTATATTTTGGAATTGTCAACTGTGTAAGCTAAATTATGTCCTGAAAATGCAATGTGAAATTTTCATAAGACAATCAATACAAAAATCATTCGTGGAACTTCTCTCAGTATTCATTAATAGAATGTTACATCTCTATGCTAGTATATTATACTCACAATGAACAGTGGCAATCCAAATGGACAGCAAATGAGTCCATCTTGAACAACTTATCTGAAAGTGTATGAATTTCACACTGTAGATTAATACATAAACTGTGATGAAGTGGAAGAATTGCAATTTAAGCAAGATGAGAATTAATGCAACTCCCATATTTGCCCTGACTACATGTACCACATAACAGGCTTCTGTCTCAGACATGAATCTTCTAATTAGTAGCTCAAGAGTAAATAGATATAGAGCAAATATGAATAGAACACCTCTTCAGCAACACTAATATACAAAATATAGGAAAATATTATTCATTGTTTCTGCCAGACATTATGTAGAATGCTTTGGAAGTTCATAAAATAAAATGCCTTAACTTTAGAACTTACTAGTATGACAACTATAAATGATAGAAACAACAAGAATGTGGATAAATCATAAGAAAAACTTCAGTGTGAAAGAAGGATTCAATGTGCCTTGCAACAATGTTTGATTCATAAAACTACAGCTGCCTACTTGTAACAAAACAATCCTGATGCTGACCCTAGCTCAAAGAAGAACCATGCTGTGGACAGACAGGACACCCCACAACCGCATCATCATAACACCAGACTAACCACTCCTTCATCTATTCCCTTGATGCTGAACCTCAAGCAAGGAAGCAGGTTTCAATTGTTAAGTCTTTGGTATGACCAGGCCTCCCATCCAGCCCAAAACCCTCCAGTTTATGAGATAGACTCCTATCCATTAGGTCACCACAGCGTGGTCAAGAAAACTGGAGCCCGCCTGGACATCAAGCATCGACTGCAATACAAAAATAAACCCATCGCACATAAAGAAATATCACTCACTATGTCGACTGAATGACATATGCAAATGTGCAGAACTTGATGTTAAAATGGATGTCGTTACACAGAATACTTACTTCACAAATATATACAGGCATGCTCCATCACAGTCGACTCCAGATGGGAGGAATATATACCATGTCTACAGAAACCAAGGCTTTCCTGTGAATGGATGGGTGGAATAAAATAACTACTGTTAGAATGTTGAGTAGATTCCACAGACTTTTGTGCTATATAGCAATATGGTACACGGTCAAATCAGTATCATTTAGAAGACGAGCTGAATAGCTAGCACGTTTACGTTTGAGTGTACCATCCTCATGATTTGAGTATTACTGCATGGAGTACATTTTTAAAAACAGGGGAGATAATCATTGAGTTTAGGAGGAGGGTGAACATGTAAGGATGGCAGAACAACTCTGTAACCGGCCTTGTTATCCCTTCCTTCAAAAGAGCCATTCATATCGTCATCTTAGTGTAATTTATGAATGTGTTTGATTTATGTACTTACTATATACAGTATACAGCAACGAAAATGCAGTCCAAAGTGTTGAAACTCGGTCAAGGTGGCCTTCTCCATCTGCAAAGATCATAGCAACACATTAATAGTGACATTGCAGTGGATTACATTTGAAATATAATAAATGTTATCGTCCTATTGCTTTAGTGATATGTTACAGAAATGAAGAGCCAAGAGAAGATAATATTGTTCAAGAAATCTCAGAATAACTCACCTACATCAGTCCCTGGACTGACATAACAACACGTATCCATCCACATACTATTTATGGATACATTCAGATGAAAGTACCTGTAAAATTAAGTAAGTGTGGGGATGAACAACACAATTTAATCCATGCATGTACAACTGAATGAACACTAATAGCTTCACCATCTGTTTCATTGAAAGCAAATGACATACTTAATGCTATCGTCGAAGTATAATTATCGATGTCATAATTCAGTGCCCAATTCAAAGAAATAAAGTAAGATTATGCACAAAGCGGTGAAGAGAAGAGCGTGTTTTTTCTTTATTACCTCTGATATATGCAATGAAATATCAGCTCCAGAGCAATGAAGAAGTTACACTCCATTGTAAAGAACTGAAGAGTTGGCCAAATTGTATGCGAACTGAAAGTTTCATTTAAGTGTATTCGTTAGGTTTACAATCACTTTGAACATTAGTTCCACTTACATTTAAACACAACATTGCACATTTTGTGTATCCCAGCCGTCATCGGGCATCATCGATTTCAGCATCAACACCATCATACACGAAAGAGATGAGACATGATCCAGTATCCTCTCCTATGTTGGAAAGCAGGAGAACATTTAATGAATAACAGGTCAGATCATGAAGACCCTGGTCATGGATTTCAAGACAGACAGCCCACACCAATGTGTATTTTCATAATTAACTGGGATTGATGAGCAACTGTTCAATATTGATGTAGTATAGCAATTTTATTACCATTAGACACATATTCAATAAGTACTCACCATATAGGAGGAATAATACAGATGAGCCATCAAGTAGAAAAAAATAGAACATCCATGGATTGGAAACATAGCTGGAGAGAGAAACAGAATGTGAAAATGTGTTATACTTATGCAGAAACAATTGAGCTTGTGTAATAATCATTGTGAGGAAACAGGGGAAGATAACTCTAACTTAATGTATAACGTTAGGACAAAGGAAGGGGCCAAAACTCTGCCAGTTGAATGAAACTTGCAATATGCAAGAAGTGAATAGAAAATGATTTGTTGGAAAACAGCATACCATATTGTTTTCGATTATATCTTCATATGAGTCATATTTTCTTCAGACAATAAGCAGTTTCCTGTCTAGATATTTGTATAACATTTGTGCTATGATACTCACTTGCAATAAACTCCAGAAAAGACAAACTGTACATGATGGGAGTTCATTTAAAAGAGGCACCCATGTATCCTAAATTGTGCCTGGTATCAGAAAAGGAGAAAAAAATTCAAATTATAGTTCATACATGTGACTTCACAACATTGAATACACTGTATTCATCAGGAATTTGGGCTATCGCACAGATATTCACATAAATAATATACATGAAAGATGGTTATATTCTGAAAAAATCACTATCATACCAAGGTGTGGCTTGAATAATAGGGCACTAGAGGGATTTGTTGTTGGAACAAATTCAATGTATTTTTCCTTAATTTTAATACTTACTTCAAACATATATACAGAGGGGCACTGGCAGAGTGGATTGGCACAGGACAATTGTCGGAGAACATGGAGAATTCGAACCGACTGTTCGATCAAATATGTATCCTGCAATTGGAAGAAAGGGGAAATATCAAAGAATGTCCTGGTTATGCTGTACTGATGATCATGGGTATATTTTGCTTGGTTGAACCTTAGTCATATGAAGCTACTGCTGAGAGCCAAGGCTCATGTTAGTTTATACACTACTGAAGATTATAAGACATACGAGTCATCCTGATCAATTTAGGAACAACAAATTTTAATAATTATGATTATAGCGGAGTGGTTGCTAATTTGAAAACAATGCAGTAATAAATAGTGTTGTGCTGTGCCAGAGACTATGGGGAAACAATCCACCACCATATAACCAAATATACTGCAACATATTTTCCCTTCACATGAGTGCATTGCTAAGGGTTGATAGGAAATGATTGTGGTACAGAAATGAACCAGTGTATTCAAGAGGTATGAAAATTGGTATTTCATACTCTAAGTTAGAGACCTTGTAACCAGTTTCAGAAATTAAAATAATGTGTATGGACACCCAGTGTGATATTATCCTGAAAAATGAAACCGACATTGTTAGTTTGTGTGGTGAGGAGTTATCCTATTGCTCCAGTGTGACCAGTGAACATCCAATATATCTACGACCACTAATTTAACTCCAAATCTTTCCTGTACCAATCTCTCTCCAGTGGCATAACGGAAACTCCTTCTTCACCATCATATTCCACATTGTACAGTTTGTACTTGATGAGGCTTCTCTCATCTTCTTCATAAGTTGGCTTGGCCGAAGGGTCACTCGTACCAACCACTCGTCCGGTGTACCACTTGTTCCGCTTTGGGCCCACTTTGAACCGATGGCGAATGCGCTTCCCACAAACGTCAGGCATCGGCTCTTTTCGCTTTCGATTGCGGCAATAGTCATCCATCGATGGTGCAGTAGAGCTGGAAGATTCATTGTTGCACAGAAAAGCTTTTTTTTTTATCAGCGATGAATTGACTTCTCTCTGTGGATGGAGGGATCGGTTTGACCGTTGTTTCTGGTAGGAGACTCTTCATGTGGGTGGAAATTATGAACTTCAAATTGTCTACCAGCGTTTCACTGGGCAGTTTTTTCCCATGTTGCGTTAGGAAAAAACGGGATCTTGGCACACGTGGCTTGATGACATTTTTGAAGAAATTCAACTGACATTTCAGTGCATTTGTTATTTCAACTGGCGTAGTGTACTGATTGACCAGGACATCAACATCTTCAGGAACCCTACATTGTCCACCTATTTCTGTTATGTTATCCAGACTTCTTTGCTGTGTCATGGCTGCCTTATCTTCCTTCCTTTGCTTTTCCTCCTTCTTGTTCTGCATAACCTGCATTCGTTGCTGTTGAACTTCCTGGCGTTTGTTTTTCCAAATTTCCTTGAACTCGGTGGCCTTCTGTCTTGCTGTAGAAAAAAGTCTGCCACATTCTTCTACTTCTTGCCCAGCTAGCCATTCCCCAGTCTTGTTATAGGCCCAAAGAACTGTGGACTCCATATGCTGCACTGTCGCATTTGGCTTGAAACTTCTCAAGTATTTGAGCAATGCAAATTGACTTTCACCAATTGAATTGGACTTCGGCACAGACTTAGATTGTTCTCTCAATTCCCCTGAAACACTTGCGTGATCCCCACCCGGAAGTTGATGGCTTACTTGCCGAGTGAAGACAACAAGGCTAGCTGTTGATATGATGCCGAGAGCTTCCAGGGTAATATCGAGATGGGGGGTGTCAGCTGTCAACAATGGTGCCTGGAACATGCCACTTGTCAATGGAGGTATCTCTGCTCCAATCTGGAAGCCCTCCGCCATGATACACGTTGGATCTGTGCTAATAGATTCCAGGGTCTGCTGTATTGCTCTCAAGATGGGGTTCATGTCCAGGATATGTGTTGTTGTTTCCTCTTCCAAGATGCTGCGATGGAATGGCCCTGTTATAAACTTGTGAAACACAGCCACAGCCCTGCACACTGCCAGAAGGACATCATCTTCAATGTCAGCCTTGACGGCTTGCACAAGCATATTGCTATGGTGGGTGAGTGCCAAGAACTCCTTGAGATTTGGTAAATGGTAGATTAGAGCAGCTGCATTCTCTGTTAAAATGTTGAATCGGTTGTGCTTATACGGTGTAAAATAGCACTTACCCACTCCATTGGAAGATAAAAATGCTCGGAAATCTTCCAGAAGACCCGCAGATGCATAACCTTTAGTGGAGACCAGGGAGCAGGCACTTTTCACAACTTCGGATGAAGCCGAGGACTCTAGCTGCCGAAATGTTCCGTCGGGTACCTTGAATCGTCCCAGAGGTATTTCACCATCAATAGAAAGGATGTTCTCGTAATCCTTTAGTCCGACTTCGATGGCTTCGGCAATGCCCAAAAGAACATGTAGCAAGCAGAACCATTGGTTTGCCGTCACTACCTGTTGCCGTTCTCCGTCACTCAGCTCCTCCCACCCATCATGCGCCTTCTCAAGCAAAGAGCTCCTCAGATTTTCCAGTTCTCCCTTGAATTTCTTATTGACAACGTGTTGATCAGTCATCATGTTTCTGAAGTTCAGTATCAGCTGAGATGATATGTGGTCTTTTTCTTCTTTGGAGTTTCCCAATATGTCGGCATACTCTGTCATCAGTTCTGTGAATTTTTCCATGTGAGTTTCTGTGTCTCCCCCTTCTGTCTCTATCATGGCCAGGGACACACTCCCACATCCAGCAACAGATGACTGGAACCCCAGATAGTGATGCTGGTGATCTGTGGTCCCATCGAAATGCAACGTGTTGTTTTGATGTTGTAAGAGAAGTTTTCCAGCATGGATTTTTCCGAGGATATTGGCCTCCATCACAAACCTCTGTATGGTGGGATTGCTGGGGAGGGGACCAACCTCCGTTGCGAACAACTCTTCAGCGACAACGCGAATACAGGAAGCTATGTTCCGTATGCCAACTCCCAAGCTGTGTAAACGCATACACGTTGCTCTAATACAATCTGTGAATTTGCCATTCTCTACTGTACACAATTCATATCTGTCCTTAAGGAGGTCTTCTATTTCAGAATGGAGTTGATTATTAACAAGTTGACTGTTTGTCAGCTGATTTCGGAGTATTGTCGTATCAACCTGGTCTGTTTGCACCTCCAAACGACACTGGTCGGCCTTCTTCTGGTTATAGCTAACCTTTTTTGGAGGTTATGCTTCTCCAGGCGTGTTCGGCTGTGAGAAGCCATCATCATCATCTTCTCTTCTGCCAGCTTACTCACCTCTGCATTTAAATGAGCTATGGCCTTTTCCTGTGCCTTGATTGTTTCCACTTTTCTCTTCTCCCTCCTCTCAAAATTTCCCACATCCCAGTGCTTCAGAGCTGCTGATGACCTCAGTAATCTGTTTTTACATTCAGCATACTTTTGCTCCATAGTCGTCAACCTTTCCATGACCCTGGTTCTTTCAAATTTCTCTGTCTCCAATTCATCTATGACGTCATCTACCTCCTGATTTAGTTTTGACAGCTCCTCTATAGCAAGAGATTTGTCCTCGTTTGCAGATTTCGGAATACAAGTTGCAGAAACACCTGGTTTCAGTAGGGTAAATGTGCTGGGAAGAATGTATTTTAACACTTTACCTGATGACTCGCAGGTATCTACTATTCCTTTGAGCAGCCCATATGTGACCTTACAGGAGGAGTTCCAATAATCTACCAAATTAGATAAATAAAAGGGACTCTGAACAGTTACAGATGTCCTGTGGTGTCAACTGTTTATCTTCTTCTCCAGACAAGACAGATCTTTCCACAAAGCAATATATCCAGAACTTGTCATAAAAACTGTTACATTCATTATGTGCCCGTTGACAATAATCAAACAGTCCAATCACCAAGATAAAAAGAAATCCACATTATCTCGGACTTGGACATTAGTCACATCTGTCAGGCATGGAGTGGACCTTCACAGAATGACTCGTCTTGTCTGGGAAGAACGTAACTGAAGTCATAAACTACACTATGTTACCCTGTGCTGTTTGTCATATACTTCTCTTATGTACTTGACTTTGTTTTCATCTAACTAATGAAAGCAACACTCACCAGGAATTGTTCCATTATCCACAAGTTCCTGCAAGTCATCCTTGGACCAATTTGGAGTCAGATTCTCTACTTCTGCCATTGTCTGGAAAGATATCCAAATTACAAGTTGATGAACAAAACAACCCAAAAATGGCCTTGTAAAAGTTGAACTATTAGAAACAAAGACCAGAGAATAACCCCTAAATGATTAATGATCAGACGCTTTGCAGCTTTCCTGGTTTTCAATATTTGGCTTGTATAACAAAATACCCCTCAAACAAGCACCATATTGTGTATCTCCTTAGCTGACACTGCTATTCATGGCAGTAAAACTTTCAAAAATATTATGCATTAGAGCAGGAGTTCTCATCTGACAGAAATACATGTATGTTATTAATTCTGTATGTGTGCAATAAAAAAATAGTTGGAAAACCAACAGTCTGATCGAGTTTCTGCATATGGTCCTTGTCTGTTATTCACTTATTGTGTCAGTTTGTTGTGGTGGACCTGACATCTATCTCATGATTACAATATACCTCATGAAAGGTTGTACATCACCACTTCAATAGTCCATGCTGCGGTGATCGGTTGGAATCTCTGTGCACTTCAACTGGAATGGAAGAAAATGGATGTTACAACAACCAGGATTCAATGTCCATAGATTTTCTCAGCTGTGTACACATGTGACTCCCATGAGCTGGATTAATGTTTATGGGCATATACTGAGTGACATGATAAACTGAACATTCTCCATACTTGTAGACGTACTTATAACCAACCTAAAACCACCGTGGGAAGGGGTTGGAGTTATGCATCAAAATATTGTGTATTGGTGGTAGTATACCCTACAGGCTGGATAAAAGGTTAACAAGGTATAACCTTGCAAAAAAGACGACTCGTATCACTGAAAATTGGGAACTAATGTCACAGTGTGGCAATCTGAAATGACAAGAGAAGACAAATATTACATTTAATTTTTGACTGGTTTCTTCATTGGAAAAATGGAGTTCTTGTTTCAGTGCATATGAGACTGACAAGAGCATGCACAGTGTTGAATGAAAAATATATGAAAATTGGAATAAAGTGTTTTATTTCTATACACCTTCAACCTTTTCGTGAATTGAAATAATATTTGTTTGGATGTTCCTGTCATTTTTGGGTTATTTTCTCAACATATTTCTTCTGAACGTAAAATGAACTGGTTTTTTTTATATATTGTACATTCCCAAGGAATGAAGTTCAATTTAATGATGCTGAAAATGCCGTTAGAATGCAGAATATACCACATATTCAACCCTTTCCGCGGTATTTTGCCGAAAACACATCAGGGGAGACAATCTTATAATCTGGAATATTTATTCCCCTTTAATTGTTCACATTCATCGCATGGCGGGATCCCATTGTGGAACCTCTGTCAAATGCACCAGGCAAATTAATCGCTTGTTGCACCGGGCTTGCGAGAATGACCAGTGACATAGAAAGCCCATTATCTTCCACATTTTCGATTCCATTCACAATCGACTTACTCAAAGTATCCAGGCAGGTTGGAAGCTCGTCGACTACACGGGACACGCAAAAAATGAGCTTGACACTTCTGTGGTTTAGCTTCGTTCCCCAGCAACAACTTGTAAAGCCAGCCTATATTAGTGTATACGCCACATACCACAATGTGCTTTGTTTGAATCTTTTTAGGTATGATTTTCAAGTTAGTAAATCACGATTTCTTATTCTAAAATATTCCAAGAAAAGTAATGAACTGCAAACGTTCAAAATCACTTACGCCACACAGATCAGAAAGTACGAATATTGTCGCTGACTCCGTATGCAAAAAGGAAAATGGCGAGCCCCTGACAGCGGCACGTTTTCGGCCGGTTGCGGCAAATTTGGCATGATTGGTGAGTATTTTCATGCACAGATGAACTCACTAACTCTTTGTCTTGGACTGTGATATAGTGTTTTATTGTTTTTCTTTGAATTGACGCAAATACGCTGTCTCATGTCAGTGCATTGGGGCATTATTTTTGTCGACACATTTCACACTTGTCTGGTCTAGTCTATTACTACAACTTCTGGTTTTATAATACGACTTTATAGATGATTTGTCCGCTTTCTCATGAGATTTGGGTGGCATTTATCTTCATTTCCAGGTCCCAACGGAGCTGCAACTTGCCGAAATTTAGGAGCTCAAAATTTTGCTTCCTACCGCAGCCATTTGTAAACCGGAAGTCGGTTCACGCTCTTGTGGATCTGAAACATCCCTCGGTAGTAGAAGCTAGAAACAAAAACCGATTCAGTATATTTGATTTATGGACAAAAAAAAATATATATATATTGTGTACATACCAATGACACTCGCGAAAAGAAAATGCATTATCTCCATTACAACACATATAAGGGAAATGGGACGAGGTGCCGACATGACTTCACAGTATAGTCTTCCGGTTAACCTATTCTAATTACAACACATATAAGGGAATCTAACGATTCGTAATATGTGTTGTATCACCGGTACGCTTTTATTGTACCAGTTCATGTGGCAACTTGGATGATATGACCACACGGCCCCTAGCACCGGCATAAGCGGTATTAGATACAAATCTAGAGAGCTATGATGGAAATGCTCTAACAACTCGTATATTGGTACTTGGTGAGCTGTTTCGCTGTGACAACTCGTACACTGGGGATTGGTGAGCTGTATCGTCGTCAGATGAAAATGACGGCATCTAACACAAAAGACTAGTCTGTAAGGCCCGATGTCGACCCAGCATTAACTTCCCACAAATGCCAACATATATCAAAGACCAAAAGGTCTATACAGGGGGCGGGCCTCGGGGACGAAACGTCCACCAGCAGCATCTCGCCATAAACAAGTAAAAATTACAACACATATAAGGCAAGTGGGAAGAGGTATCGACATACTGACAGAGCCACGACTTCACAGTATAGTCTTCCGGTTAACCTATTCTAAAGCACATACCAAGAACCTAACGATTCGTGGTATGTGTTGTATCTCCGGTACGCTTTTATTGTACCTGTTCATGTGGCAACTTGGATGATATGACCACACAGCCCCTAGCACCGGCATAAGCGGTATTAGATACAAATCTAGCTGTGATGGAAATGCTCTGACAACTCGTATATTGAGAATTGGTGAGCTGTTTCGCTGTGACAACTCGTACACTGGGGATTGGTGAGCTTATCGTCGTCAGATGACAATAACGGCATTTAACACAAAAGACTAGTCTGTACGGCCCGATGTCTACCCAGCATCAACTTCCCACAAATGCCAACATATATCAAAAACCAAAAGGTCTGTACAGGGGGCGGGCCTCGGGGACGAAACGTCCACCAGCAGAATCTCGCCATATACAGGTAAAAATTACAACACATATAAGGGAAGTGGGAAGAGGCGCCGACATGCTGACAGAGCCACATGACTTTACAGCATAGTCTTCCGGTTAACATAACGCAGAAACGAGTGAACCCAGCAGTTTCGAAAAAAAAACACGGGTGAGACCATTCACTGTTTATCTGATTTCAGATATTTCTGTTGCACATTTTCCCAATGCCTAGTAGCAGCTCTCTAGGAAAGTCATAAATTCATAACATGAAAATATCTTCAGCGAATGGAAGTATTCTAAGTTTTTTGCTGCACATATTCCAACGTCAATTCATGAGCGTCATGGGAATATACACAGTATATGCATATATTTGTCCATAAATAACAGATACAATAAGTGGATATAACGAAGAGAGGGAGTACCCTCCAATGCCTAAAACCTTAGTTCTCTCATTCTCTCTTTGTTCATACACAAAAAAAAATATATCTACTTCAGAAGACTAAATTAACAAAACCACAGGTGAACATTTTTTGCTTACTAACCCTGTATCGTTCCACACTGTCAAGTAAATACAATTACCCCATATGATTTACGGGTCCATAAAACAAGGTGATACAATGACCTCATGACATCTATGGTTCCACGGTGTCAAGTAAATACAGTTTAATACCCCATCTAATTTACGGATCCATAATAACATGTGAATACAGCTACACCACTAGAATACCATACTGACAAATAAACCAATCAAACCATCACAGGGCCCTCGGTGGCCGAGAGGTCTAAATCGTTTCGCTGATGGTCGCTAGCTTCACACCACTGAACCGGCACGGGTTCAAGCCCAGCTTGTGTGGAAGTTTGTGAGTTACTTGCTGATGGGCGGTAGTTCTCTCCGGCTACCCCAACTTCCTCCACCATTCAAACTGACTTTCACCATATGAATGAAACAACCTTGAGTGTGACATTAAACCAAATCCCCTCCCCCTCAAACCATATCATTCAGAGGTCCACAATAACAAGCGAACACGATTACCCATATTGTTCAATTATCTCATGTACATATAATTAAGGTACACCGTCTCAATTACGGGTGCATAATAATAAGTTAATACAATTACCACCCCACGACATACTGTCAACTAAATACATTTTCCCTATCTCTTTTATGGACCCATAATAAACAAGTAAATACAATAACTCCTGCCCATCTATGGTTCCATAGTGACAAGTAAATAAAATTACACAATCCTCTTCACGAGTTCATAATACACAGTCAATACAATCCGCCTATTCCACACGAATCCTTGGACAATGCTATCTTAAACCGATGGCGACGACAGGTGTAATGGCAGAAGTCACCGCGTGAGCTCCTGTTCGTCCTCATGCTCCCATATAGCTTTAACCTGGGCGGGTATTTGAACTGTTGATAAATGGTGTAAATATCATAATATGGATCACATATTCCTACTATTCCGAGAAAGGACCAATAACCTCACATTTATGATAGTTTTGGCAACATCAGGTCGAAAATAATAGGTTATCAATGATTAAATATATTTTCTGAGTTAAAAACGTCCCATTTAACGAACCGGAGCACATGCGGCCAGCCACGTCTCTGTGCACCACCCACTGCCATTGAGGCAAGCCAGCGTTGTCCAGGAATTAACTTGAATTACATTGGAAATCACCCATTAGTCCATCCTATCAATGTTGTCATGACAAAATGGTGGGCGTATTATGTGACAGCGATATCCACCCGCTCGTCTGTCTGTCACAGTGTCTGTCTGTCGTATCGTTTCCGGTATTGATCTCTTTCAGTCTCAATTTTCAGTGAGTGGATACGTTAGATAGACACGATGTATCGCGTTCCAAAATTGAGTTCAATGTCACAGGCCAAGGCCACTGTGGCCCAGTAAATAAAAAACTCATTGAAAATTGATATTTTGATGAATTCTAGTATTTCGGGTTGAGTGTTGTGTGCCAAAGCCTAGGCCGAGTTCGAAAGGTCAAGGTCACCGAGATTCCAAAATCAGAATATCAGCAAAATTCCCAAACTAATGTTTGGATGGGTACACAATGTATCGCATAAGAACATTGAGAGAGAGAGAGAGAGAGAGAGAGAGAGAGAGAGAGAATCAAGGTTAACGTCGCGTTCAGCAATATTTAAGTTATATGGCGACGAGGGAGAAGAAACCTCGTCAATTTGTGTCAATGTTACACTTCAACATTAAGATCAGTTTGTTGTTCGGGCGTATTTGGAAGCCAGGTTTGGATCTTGTCAAAGTCTTTCCCACTAACGCTTTCATATAATCGTAGTCCCTTTGATGACTTTACATAGATTATTTATCACCATGATTTCCATTATTGTGTGTGAATTCCAGGTGAGAGGCACCTATTGTCCGAGAGGTCTTCACTTGGTTTTGGTATGAGGATAACCATAGTTGATTTTCATTTACATGTGAGTTGCTTGGTCAGCCAGCTGACATAATTAGTTGCTATTTGATAGTTCATTGCAGGGAGGTGGTGGCATGACGGTAGTGTTAGTTTGAAATGTGACGACATCGATGCCCATCTGCTTTCTGTTGGCATGCCTATATAAGAGGGTGTAAAAGGAATAGGACCCTACTCATGGGGTGCCCGGGCATGGAAAGAAATATGACCCATTCGTCGTAATGTGACTGAAATGTTAGTTGAAAGTGACGTTAAATCATATTCACTCACTCGCCATACGCAGAGAGTGGTGCTGATAGGGCGAGTACAATATTGTGACTAACTCAGTAAAAGCACGTCTGGGGTGATGTCCAGGCCGCCTTGCCGCGTTGACGTATGACGTCATCGCCTCGCATGCACACTGGCTAAGGATACATTTGAGAGGCGTAACGAGGTGTGTTTGAGCGAATGGGGTCGTGAGGGATATCTAATGGAAGATTTTCCTCTATACAGACAAACTGGGGCGGTGCACAGCTCGTCTTGCCACTTTGACCTGTGACGTCACAGGTACGCATACGCACTCGCTAGCGTGAGAGTCAAAGTGGGGCATTTGGCTAACTGTAGTCATGTTTGATGTCCAAAAAATTCTCACCTTCTTGAGTCAGACTGAGGTGGTGCCCTGACAATGTCTTCTATTTGACATGTGACATTGACGCGCATGCACACTCGCTGGGGAGGCATGTGTGGGAGGGTGTCTAGTCGAATACAGTCATGTGTGTTATCCAACAGATTGAAAGCTAGGTGTATGGAGGCATGTGGGGTAAACAATAAAGGCCTTCACTCTGTACTCTCAGATTTCATAGCTAGGGAGAGCGGTTCCATAAAGGTCGGACATGCCTGATGCAAGCTCAGCAGAATCTGGCACGATCAGTTCAGTTTTTTCTTCCATAATATATTCGTACATTGGTTTCATAAACATATCTTTCTTATTAAGTTGAAGATGATTTCACTTGACATAGGTCTCAATCAGAAATAGCCGTGGTTCCTGCTTGGTGTAGGTTTGCGTCTAGAATATCTGTCCTAGCCTGGCGTAGGACTGCGTCATGACTCGGCCTAGCTAGATAGTAGGTTCAAAGGTCATATATGGAATACCCGACAGAAAAATGTCACTGGGACTAACAACAGGGTAGGATTTAGGCTATAGCCGATCACCATTCGATCCAGGGGATAAAAAGAACGCGTCCTGTTAAAGTTGTTTGAATTTTTCCCAACATATCGTCGTGAACAGCTTAAATTGGCAGGAATATCTTCGGGATAAGGGCAAGAATAGCTCGTGCGACCTCTGCGACATGGTCAGCGATATCAGTATCGTCTCATAGCGAACGGATGCAGATTCGTTCGTGTGGTATCGTTTCATCTTTTCCCATCGTTTTAAGCGAACGAAACCAAGGCGATAATTGGATACGTTCCATGTTGGACAAAGCTGGTTCCTCTGTCATACATCATGTGTTACCACTGTGAAATATTGCAGGATTGATAAGCATTCAGCATGGCCTGGCAAAATTACCATGTGATTGCGGCTCATTGAGGGAACTGCGTTCATATAATTGTGTGAATTTTATATTATAACTTCAAGCACATTCTCAGCCACTCTCACCACACACCCCTATGGTTCAATTATAACTAAACTTTCGATATGATGCTGACATGTTGATCGAAATGAATCAATGGAACCGTATTTTGCATGGAACCGTATTTTGCGGATCATGAACAGCATACATGTTTCATGCTGGATTCTAGATGGGATAGAGTCATTCTATTCACTCCTGATGGGGAATTTTATTTGTGTATGTGTGCTTATACAGAATCTAAGATTATGAATATTTGTGATGGAGGTGTAGTTGGGTTCACATTTATGTGAATTTGTACCTTTCACTTTCAACTTTCAGTCCATTTTTTCAGTTTTGTCGACGGCCGTATTATTCCTGTTGAGGCGTAAAATTGATTTACTGCATTACCATTATCTGATCCCGCTCTTTTGATGTTAGTTTCGCCTCTGATACTTCAAAAATTCGTTGATCGTATCATTGTGTCAGGTTTGTAGCCCAAACTAACGTGTGCCTACTTATGAGCATTAGCTGCTCCCATTAACACAATTGCAGCCAATATTTTATAGATACAGTTTCCTGTTTCCCCCATCTTGCGACTGCTTATTGTATTGTCTTTACAATACTTTTCGGGATTTAATGGTTATGCACAAACATGTTAGACGCAGTTCTGCTTCTCTTCAGTCATCAGTACTCAATGCTCAGCAATTAGCAAAATGTGCATTATCATATCCTGAATAGATAAATGAAACGCTTGTCTATCCTTATGAGACTGATTATCCTCGGATAACAGAACAGTGACGGCATTATACAATTTATACTGTCTTTTTAATTTTGGCACATACAATCTGTTATTGAGAGGCAATCTGGATGTTGAGAACTAAGTACTACAAACAAACAACTTCACTGTTTATTAACTAGCGGCATTCCGCTTTTCAAACGGTTTGAAAACACAGCTAAGAAACACAGAATCTTTTATCCACAATTAATTTCTTTGGTTACATACAATTTACCAACAAATCTTTCGATATGTGCTGATTGATTTATGCAATGGATACTGTGGTTTGATTCTGCATAAAGATTGAGATTTTTGGGGTTGCAATGTACATTTAGTACTGCTATATTCGCTTGACTCTAGGGTAGAATTGTACATTTGATACTGTCATAATACATGTACATTGACTGTAATGGTTGAAATATTGGTTTCGTACTGTCAGGAAGTTAGGGATTTTATCAAATTACATGCTTAAAATATTTTTCTCTGGCTTCCGATTTGTTTGTGCTCGTTCAGAGTTAGTTTACAGTTATTTACGGTCATTTTCGGCTTGTTTATGGTCTTAAAAATCAACGTTACACATATCGTATTGAATATCTCTTTCAAAATTTTGTTTTCGTTGGTTCATAGTTTATTTGGGGTAGTTGACTTTTGTTTGCGGTTGTTTTCGGTAGTTTACTATTTGATTACGTTTGTTTGCGGTTTGCTTTTGGTTGTTTAAGGTCTGTGTAAGATACGGTAGTGTGCAGTAATTAGCCAGACCGCTGCAGTTCTGATAGAATTGTGATGTATTGAATGCAGACATTTCCTATCTTCTGGTGGCAACAGGCGATCTACATCATTTCTATACTATAGATTGTGCACCATATATAACGATTGTCTTCAGTAAGCCAAACATGAATGGAATAGCTGTAGATGCGCTAACGGAAGATTCAGGTTCATCCCTCATGTACGAAACCACGAGAGAAGCTTAATAATACATACATGTCTGATTGGGATTGAGGGTAGGTTATTCCAGCATAACTTGGGTGATCGATCATTTCTTTTTGTTCAGAAAATTGCATAAATTCATCAGACCCATTCTATTTTCTTAGCGTGATTAGGCCTATACAAGACTTGTTCCAGCTAAAACGAGACAGTCTGCCACAAACCTCAAGGTGAGAAGACGGCAAAATATATTGGGGAGAACAAATATTATAAATTTCCGCCGGCGGGCCGGAGAAGAGCCGTGACCAGGCCGCCGAATTTCTGCCGCCGCCGAATTGGAGAAGAGCCGCCGCCAAATTTAATAGCACACATTAACAATTACAACACATATAAGGGAAGTGGGAAGAGGTGCCGACATACTGACTGCGTCAAGTCCGGGTTACGTTTACTTTAACCCTAAGTCTACCTGACTCGACGGTATTGCACAGTCGTGCGGGTTTAGCTCTGGGAAATAAGGTACAGACACTTAGCGTTGACGCTTAATTCTATCTATACCCGACTCGACCGTATTGCACAGTCGTGCGGGTTTAGCTCTGGAATTAACTACAGTCGTTTAGTGTTGACAACGTGGCCATACTATATAAACTTCATCTCTACCTGACTCGACCGTAGTGTACAGTCGTGTGAGTTTAGCTCTGGGGTTTATAGTATCGATGCAGCTGTAGCTGGTAGGGGATGCACGTCCCTGTGAAGAGGCTGCAGTTATACTAAATCAATCACATATCCTACATAAACAATTATCCATCACACATTTACTTATATCCACAGCCTATCGGCTTAATGCTAGAGGTTGAAACCCATCCAGGCTTACACTCCAAACCTACCAGCTCAAGGCTCATGTTCATACCTATTAACAATACTGGGTAACTACCGGCTTAAAGCTAGAGTCTATCTATTCACACACCCATATGCATACAGTCTTCCATAACCCT
>JAVTVY010027936.1:0-10493 GCA_036873755.1 Hanleya hanleyi | reverse complement strand
AGACGAATCTCGGTGCGTCTCCCAGTAATGCCGTGTGTTGAGCATTGTGTTGCTGATTCGTCTCTGCAGCAATACAATGCCCAACACACGGCATTACTGGGAGACGCACCGATATTTTTCTCTGCAGCAATACAATGCTACACACACGGCATTACTGGGAGACGCACCGAGATTCGTCTCTGCAGCAATACAATGCTAAACACACGGCATTACTGGGAGACGCACCGGGATTTGTGTCTGCAGCAATACAATGCTCCACACACTGCATTACTGGGAGACGCACCGAGATTTGTGTCTGCAGCAACACAATGCTGAACACACGGCATTACTGGGAGACGCACCGAGATTTGTGTCTGCAGCAACACAATGCTCAACACACGGCATAACTGGGAGACGCACCGAGATTTCTGCCTGCAGCTATATACTGCCCGACATACGGCATTACTGGGAGACGCACCAAGATTGGTATCTGCAGCAATACAATGCTCCACACACGGCATTACTGGGAGACGCACCGAGATTCGTATCTGCAGCAACACAATGCCCAACACACGGCATTACTGGGAGACGCACCGGGATTTGTGTCTGCAGCAATACAATGCTCCACACACAGCATTACTGGGAGACGCACCGAGATTTGTGTCTGCAGCAACACAATGCCCAACACACGGCATTACTGGGAGACGCACCGAGATTTCTGCCTGCAGCCATATAGTGCCCCACAGACGGCATTACTGCGAGACGCACCGAGATTTTTCTCTGCAGCAATAGAATGCCCAACACACGGCATTACTGGGAGACGCACCGAGATTTGTGTCTGCAGCAACACAATGCTCAACACACGGCATTAATGGGAGACGCACCGAGATTCGTCTCTGCAGCAATACAATGCTAAACAAACAGCATTACTGCGAGACGCACCGGGATTTGGGTCTGCAGCAATACAATGCTCAACATACGGCATTACTGGGAGACGCACCGAGATTTCTGTCTGCAGCTATATACTGCCCGACATACGGCATTACTGGGAGACGCACCGAGATTCGTCTCTGCAGCAATACAATGCTAAACACACGGCATTACTGGGAGACGCACCGGGATTTGTGTCTGTAGCAATGCAATGCTCCACATATGGCATTACTGGGAGACGCACCGACATTTCTGCCTGCAGCCATATAGTGCCTCACAGACGGCATTACTGGGAGACGCACCGAGATTTCTGCCTGCAGCCATATAGTGCCCCACAGACGGGATTACTGCGAGACGCACCGAGATTTTTCTCTGCAGCAATACAGTGCCCAACACACGGCATTACTGGGAGACGCACCGATATTTGTCTCTGCAGCAATACAACGCCCAACACACGGCATTACTGGGAGACGCACCGATATTTGTCTCTGCAGCAATACAGTGCTACACACACGGCATTACTGGGAGACGCACCGAGATTTCTGCCTGCAGCCATATAGTGCCCCACAGACGGCATTACTGCGAGACGCACCGAGATTTTTTTCTGCAGCAATACAATGCCCAACACACGGCATTACTGGGAGACGCACCGAGATTTGTGTCTGCAGCAACACAATGCTCCACACACGGCATTACTGGGAGACGCACCAAGATTGGTCTCTGCAGCAATACAATGCTCCACACACGGCATTACTGGGAGACGCACCGAGATTTGTGTCTGCAGCAACACAATGTTCAACACACGGCATTACTGGGAGACGCACCGAGATTTCTGCCTGCAGCCATATAGTGCCCCACAGACGGGATTACTGCGAGACGCACCGAGGTTTTTCTCTGCAGCAATACAATGCCCAACACACGGCATTACTGGGAGACGCACCGATATTTGTCTCTGCAGCAATACAATGCTACACACACGGCATTACTGGGAGACGCACCGAGATTCGTCTCTGCAGCAATACAATGCTAAACACACGGCATTACTGGGAGACGCACCGGGATTTGTGTCTGCAGCAATACAATGCTCAACATACGGCATTACTGGGAGACGCACCGAGATTTCTGTCTGCAGCTATATACTGCCCGACATACGGCATTACTGGGAGACGCACCGAGATTCGTCTCTGCAGCAATACAATGCTAAACACACGGCGTTACTGGGAGACGCACCGGGATTTGTGTCTGCAGCAATACAATACTCCACACACGGCATTACTGGGAGACGCACCGAGATTTGTGTCTGCAGCAACACAATCCTCAACACACGGCATTACTGGGAGACGCACCGAGATTTCTGTCTGCAGCTATATACTGCCCAACACACGGCATTACTGGGAGACGCACCGAGATTTGTGTGTGCAGCAGCACAATTCTCAACACACGGCATTACTGGGAGACGCACCGAGATTCGTCTCTGCAGCAATACAATGCTAAACACACGGCATTACTGGGAGACGCACCGGGATTTGTGTCTGCAGCAATACAATGCTCCACATATGGCATTACTGGGAGACGCACCGACATTTCTGCCTGCAGCCATATAGTGCCTCACAGGCGGCATTACTGGGAGACGCACCGAGATTTGTGTCTGCAGCAACACAATGCTCAACACACGGCATTACTGGGAGACGCACCGAGATTCGTCTCTGCAGCAATACAATGCTAAACACACGGCATTACTGGGAGAAGCGCCGGGATTTGTGTCTGCAGCAATACAATGCTCCACATATGGCATTACTGGGAGACGCACCGACATTTCTGCCTGCAGCCATATAGTGCCTCACAGACGGCATTATTGGGAGACGCACCGAGATTTCTGCCTGCAGCAACACAATACTGAACACACGGCATTACTGGGAGACGCACCTGTACTGGGAGACGCACCATTACTGGGAGACACACCATTACTGGGAGACGCACCCGAGATTTGTGTCTGCAGCAACACAATCCTCAACACACGGCATTACTGGGAGACGCACCGAGATTTCTGTCTGCAGCTATATACTGCCCGACATACGGCATTACTGGGAGACGCACCAAGATTGGTATCTGCAGCAATACAATGCTCCACACACGGCATTACTGGGAGACGCACCGAGATTCGTATCTGCAGCAACACAATGCCCAGCACACGGCATTACTGGGAGACGCACCGATATTTTTCTCTGCAGCAATACAATGCTAAACACACGGCATTACTGGGAGACGCACCGGGATTTGTGTCTGCAGCAATACAATGCTCCACACACGGCATTACTGGGAGACGCACCGAGATTTTTGTCTGCAGCAACACAATCCTCAACACACGGCATTACTGGGAGACGCACCGAGATTTCTGTCTGCAGCTATATACTGCCCGACATACGGCATTACTGGGAGACGCACCAAGATTGGTATCTGCAGCAATACAATGCTACACACACGGCATTACTGGGAGACGCACCGGGATTCGTGTCTGCAGCAATACAATGCTAAACACACGGCATTACTGGGAGACGCACCGGGATTGGTATCTGCAGCAATACAATGCTCCACACACGGGATTACTGGGAGACGCACCAAGATTCGTATCTGCACCAACACAATTCCCAACACACGGCATTACTGGGAGACGCACCGAGATTTGTCTCTGCAGCAATACAATGCTACACACACGGCATTACTGGGAGACGCACCGAGATTCGTCTCTGCAGCAATACAATGCTAAACACACGGCATTACTGGGAGACGCACCGAGATTTGTGACTGCAGCAATACAATGCTCCATACACGGCATTACTGGGAGACGCACCGAGATTTGTGTGTGCAGCAATACAATGATAAATTATTGGGAAAATAATTCGCGCTAAATACATGTATTGTGTGCCATTTATGTGTTACTGGAAAGTAGAATAAGCAAATAGAATAACAACAACAGCACGCTAACTTATGGCATTTGAAAAAAATGATTATATTTTATGTTACAGCTGTGTAAATATTATGGTCGCAGTTTGAATAGGCGGAAAGTACTGTGCAGAGTTGTGCCCCTTGATTACTGGGAGGCGCACTCCTGGGAGACGCACCGCTACTGCCAGACGCACCGGCTGCAAGCTGCAGTCATCCCTTATTCCACGCGCTACTCACCTAACCAATGACTGAAGAACATCCCTCTCCTAGCATACTTGACAATCCTAATCACGCGTGTCATCAAGACATAGGTTTCAGAGATATACCATCGAAACGCAAATCATGTGTCTTTCTTTCACTTCCCCCTATCTAGCAATATACAACATATAACAATCGAATACAATGATGAGAGCCAGACCATATAGAATAGTGAAAAACGGGAAAGAATTGGAGTGTAACCTTTCATTTTTCGTTCACTGCACTATCATTAGCAGCAGCCGTAACCCCAATAGCTTGCTAAGAATGGACTCCTATGTCAACTTCTCGTAATCTGGCTAAGATCATGGACGTAGACAAGTTTTGAAGTTTGGGGTGCTATTGCGAGAGGGTAAGTCTGCGAGGGGGGTCCCTGCCCCCTGGCAGCCCAGGATTTCTTTTTTTTTAAATTTATCTTGAATTGACGCTCACCGAGAGCATTTGAGCAGTGCAAGATTGTAATAACTGAATTTTTCATTTGTGCCATAATGTCTTATAACAGTGGCGGTCACCAGAAAAATAGTCATGGAAATATACTGATAAAAGCTGAAATGATCATTCAATCCCATGTTTACAATTATTCAAGGTAATTCTCAGACAAAACTGACCGATATCTTGCTCCGATAGCAGCGGGAGGTCCATTGACACGTGACGCTGACTAAATGAGTCGGTTTCGTTCATCCGGTCGTTTTGCGTCCTCAAGTTGCCAAACTTATCATAAATGTAAGCTTATATAGAGCTCATATAAAGATTGACTTTGAGTCTAGGTTAGATTTGCTTCTTTATTTCTAGGGTTTCTCTGTGAAGATCAGTTGGGAGTTCATAGGTTATAGGTCTGATTTGCGAATAAAGAAATACTCAACAAATAACTGAAATCTCAAGTGAAATACAAAACAAATTTTGCTCAACCGATGTATTGTGTGATATTTGATTGGATGAGAGCACACTGTTTTATTCTCGGGGATGGGCGTAGGGGCCTACGAGATTTGATCCCGAAATCGTCAATCTGTTGCTTTGTTCGATAATTAGTCGCGGGTTTGAGGGCTTCTGTAAAATCAGCCGTATGGTTAAAATCAATTTCCTTTTTTAGAACGTATATAACAAAGTTATATCTATAGAATGTCATATCACTCTACGTGATAACTGCTACAAAACTTGAGTTTTAGAGCTTTTTTGTACTACCCGGGTTAAATGCCATAAGGGTTGTTCACGTGAATCTTCACCAATACATGGTATGTCGTCATAATCTATTCCTTTTTCTCTGGCCAAAGGGCAATAGGCGGAGCGAGATGTCATTCAAGGGTTGCTCTGTTTGTCGTTTGGTTATGAAGACATGAGATTAAACTATTGTCGTTGACAAAGAACGAAAGATTCGAGAATACGGGTGGACCAGTACAGCCGCTATGTCATGCAAATGTCCTCGACACCTCAAAGATTTGGACGCCTCTCAGACACAGCATAACCGTATCACTTCAATAGTATGGTGATCTAGTTGGACCAAAAGTGTGCCCCGCATTACCTCATCAAAAGCGTGAGCGACAACGCAAAGGGTGACGTCGTCTTCCAAAACACGATGTCGACCTTTCGCGTCGCGTGTCGCCTTTGACAATGTTGAGTGATAGGACGACGACGTCGCTTTCATACACCAGGACGTCGTGTTATTTGTACCTATCAATAGTTCAATTTGTAGGCAGAATTTCAATCAGTGCTCTTCGATGCATCGTAGGTTTACAAATGTAATTAACGAGAGAGCAATCAAATTAAACTATACACTTACAATACCGTTGATGATGTCCGACTCTAATCGACTGGATCAATAATGGGATATTTGCTATAAAAATGTAAATATAGGTCACACGGCAGTAGTAGGGTGTAAGCATCTGGAGTATTTAGCGCCTCACTGCGCATGCGCGGAGTGAATAATTGGGTTGGCATAGGGGGGGTTCGCATGTCGTGAGTCAATGTAAATGAGGAGTATTTATGGAAATGAGGGGTGATTGTATGTGTGCGCATGCGTGAGTGTATGCGCATGCGTGAGTGTATGCGCATGCGTGAGTGTATGTAAATGAGGAGGAGAATATGGAAATGAGGTGATTGATGCGCATGCGTGAGTGTATGCGCATGCGTGAGTGTATGCGCATGCGTGAGTCTGTAAATGAGGAGTAGAATATGCAAATGAGGTGATTGATGCGTGAGTGTATGCGCATGCGTGAGTCTATGCAAATGAGGTTATTGGGTTCATTGGTGTTGATTATTCAAGATGGCGGCTAGTTTTTCTAGGTTAGGGGTGGTCGGTTTCAAGATGGCGGCTTGTTAGGGTTCATTGGTGTTGATTCAAGATGGCGGTTAGTTTTTCTAGGTTAGGGGTGGTCGGTTTCAAGATGGCGGCTAGTTTTTGTATGTTAGGGGTGGTCGTATTCAAGATGGCGGCTTGTTTGTGTGTGTGTGATGGGTTTTCCCCTGGTGATTGTATGTGTGCCTGTGCACAGTGGTGTGCGCGGCAGTCTATGGCATGGGTGGTCAGGTATTCCTGGTCACAATCCCCGAGCTTTTCCCGATCCCCTCTCATTTGCATATGTCGTTTTTCAAGATGGCGGCTTGTTTTTCTAGGTTAGGGGTGGTCGTTTTCAAGATGGCGGCTTGTTTTTGTAGGTTAGGGGGGGTCGTATTCAAGATGGCGGCTTGTTTGTGTGTGTTATGGGTTTTCCCCAGCCCTCATTTGCATATGTTCAAGATGGCGGCTTGTTTTTGTAGGTTAGGGGTGGTCGTATTCAAGATGGCGGCTTGTTTTTGTAGGTTAGGGGTGGTCGTATTCAAGATGGCGGCTTGTTTTTGTAGGTTAGGGGTGGTCGTATTCAAGATGGCGGCTTGTTTGTGTGTGTTATGGGTTTTCCCCAGCCCTCATTTGCATATGATCAAGATGGCGGCTTGTTTTAGTATGGGCGGGTGGTTTGGATTCAAGATGGCGGCTTGTTTTAGTATGGGAGGGTGGTTTGGATTCATCCCCAGCCACCTGTCACTTTCTCGATCCCCAGCCGCCCTCATTTGCATAGGTTCAAGATGGCGGCTTGTTTTTGTGGGTTGGGGGGGTCGTGTTCAAGATGGCTTGTTTTGTGGGTTAAGGGTGGTCATTAATTCAAAGATGGCGGTCATTGTCCGCTGAAAATATGCAAATGAGGTGAATAAATTATAAAAGGAGTTCATTTTTTAGGGCCAGGGTGTATTCAATCTGACTTACCTGACCTGTCTCCCAGCCAGCCAGCCAGCCAGTCAGCCACGCAGCCAGCACAGCCATCCATTTACTTTTTTCCAGTAAGCATGAGACGTGGAGAAGATTTCCCGGATTATTTTTATTTTGCAGGTAGTGGGTCGAGTGAGGTGTCAAATTGAAGCTGACGTGAAATGTTTCAGATTGATACCTCACTCGACCCCATTGGACCACTAGGGACGCCTCTAACCCCAAAAAAAAAAGGTGTTTTCAAGATTACGCATGCGCAGAATGCTGATAGTTCAACCCACACCAGTCTATCAGATGCGCCTTCACGTTACCTTCAATTTGATACCTCATTCGATCCGATTGCACCATTAGGGACGCCTCTAACCTCAAACAGGCTATTTTTGAAGATTGATATTTTTCATATTATCTTCGCGCATGCGCAGAATTACCCTAATTCAAGCCCACACCCAGTCTATCAGATGCTCCTTCACGTCACCTTCAATTTGATACCTCACTCGACCCCATTGCACCACTAGGGACGCCTCTAACGCCAAAAAGGTTATTTTGCACATCGATATCAACATGTGGTGTACGAAGTTTTTTTTTTTTTATTTTGGTGGTAGTGGATCGAGTGAGGTATCCAATTGAAGCTGACGTCAAATGCTTCACAATGATACCGGACTCGACCCGATTGGTCCACTAGGGGGACCTCTAAAGGTATTTTGAAGATTGATGTTGATTGATGTTGATATGGATGTTTGGCGTTAGAGCCGCCCCTAGTGGTCCAATCGGGTCGAGTGAGGTATCAATGTGAAGCATTTCACGTCAGCTTCAATATGATACCTCACTCGACCCTCTACCTGAAAATAAAATTTAAAACCACTTTTCCATCCGAAGGACGGGTTTGTCACTTCAGATTTTCTTTGTTATTGTTTTGAAAAAAAAAAAAAAAATTTTTGGGGGGAAAAAGATGCTGGGAGCTCGTGTTAGTTTCGTGTGCATATGAAAAGAAGTTTTTCTCTTTCGGAAAGATGGATTGGCCCTCAAAAGGGCCTTTGGATAGTGTCACACGAGAGGTACGGTATATTTGCTTCACAGCACCTCTCCGGCGTCAATGCATCGGCAATTCACTATGTCGTAGTTTCTTTTGTCTGGCAATCTCTTCTTCCAGTACCGTCATTGTCGTCTCCATTTCCACCTTCGCTTCCATCATGTCGATAATTTGTTCGTTGAGGTATGATATCTCATCTTCCAGTACCGTGATTGTCGTCTCCATTTCCAACATCGCTCCCCTCATGTCGATAATTTGTTCGTTGAGGCGTGATATCTCAGCCGAAGTGGTTATACTTTCAGTGTTTGCAGTGGAGGTGGTTATTGTTGCAGGTCTAGTAGTTAACCATCCGCTGTCTTGTTCTCCATCACGGGTGTCGGCCTCGTTATTTTCTTGTATGTCCTCCATTCTGTTGTTGTCTTGTTCTTCTCGCGTAATTATCTCGCTATGTTCTTCTGTACCCCTATTCCTTGCATCTCTAGGATGATGGGTGAGCAAGGCTCGTGGTAAACTCATGATGCGTAGAAAAAAACTCATGATGTGTAGTTGTCAATAAATCTGAACATACTACACGTTATTTTTATAGTCGGCTGTGTGTGTGTGTGTGGTCGTATTCAAGATGGCGTCTTGTTTTTGTATGGTAGAGGTGGTCGTGTTCAAGATGGTGACCAATGCCACTTTCGCGATCCCCCTAGCATGTCACTCTCCCGATCCCCTATCCCTCATTTGCATATGGCGGTTTCAAGATGTTGGCTTGTTTTTGTAGGATGGGGGTGGTCGGTTTCAAAATATGCAAATGAGGTCTTTGGGTTTTTTGCCAAAAATGTTGTCGGTTTCCCGATCCCCTAGCATGCCACTTTCGCGATCCCCTATCCCTCATTTGAACGGTGTCAGTCAAGTGTAAGATAGACTGGTCCACTGTGCTGTGTGACCATGGCCCAAGCATTAAAAATACCTATTATTTTTCGATAAAACCCTAATAATTTTTCAGGGAACTATGATAAGACTGTAACCCAGTCTACACGTAATTTTTTAGCCAGGAAAATCAATTATTTTCCCATCTACCTGGGTTTTTCTCACTTCCGTACACGAATTTTATGGGTTTAAATCCCCAAAAAATTAATAAATATCTGCCTAGTTCTAACGTTATATTGTTCAATCTTTTATACTATACACTCAATTGCCTCAGTTGAATTTGCCATAAAAATATATGGGACACATATGTTTGGACACTGACGACAACAAAATTGGGCTGTAATACAGAACGCCGAAGTGATTTGTATTCGCGATGAACAATAAACTGGATGAAATACTTAGCTGACATTCTGACGTTCCTGTTTATGTGGCATATAAAGCTTTGGATGATAATTTATTTCTTATCTTCATCCGCAAATACACAATTTGCCTCGCACAACTTGTTCCAGTAGCGGAACTCGCCCATACAAACTCGCGCAGACAAATTCGCCTGAAACAGGCTTTGCCTGCAGGTGTTGCACGCGAGTCCTTGACTGCGTTGGTATATGGGCACGCGCGTTCTTCACAGCATTGGTAGACGAGAATTCTGAATTGGTATACCAACGGTGGATAACGAATACGGTCTAATGCACTATGGTAATTAACCAATCAAAACCCTACAATTTACTCTGAAATGTGATAAATAAAGATATTCGTTCTCACAAGAACGGTTGATAGTGGACAGGCATTGTTTTTTTATGTAGTTTGCTAATAAAAATTAAAAGGAAATGTAGGCCATCTGTGCTTTCATGTGCTAAGTTAAAATGTATAGCATTGTAATGTAACTGAGTAAACCCATCAGATGTGTGTACTTTATATTCTGGCTTGACAAACGATGTTATGGTCAGCCCATTCTACTCTAGGACTCTAATTAATATGTAAATTTGTTAAATGCCGCTTGCCGGTGTTTGCTTCGCAGGCGTCATCAAAACCTTTTTTTTTTTTTGTGATTTTTTCCTTTGTATATCAGATTTCCTGCAAATCATTTATTGTGTCAATTGCTAAGGTGTGTATTTAACACCACACCGCTCTGACTATTCACTTGCATACAACTACCTAAACAAAGTACAAACAATTAACCTATGTTTTTGTTTTCTAACC
>JAVTVY010027935.1:0-11267 GCA_036873755.1 Hanleya hanleyi | reverse complement strand
AGCGAACGCAGATAGAAAATCTGCCTTCTCTTCTGGCTTTACCTATTACATATCAAGTTAGAAAATTCAAATGAAATACTCTGCGAATGCAGTGGAAAAAACAGAGATTTGGATGGGAATAATAATAATTTAATTTATTGTACAATACAATTTCAATTTAATTCATTCGTTTACACCCAAACCACGCTCTGTGATATATGGGGAAAAATACATGGATAACTGTTCGAAACAGCTTTTAAACAAATATACAATTATCACAGTAAAACAACTTAACATGCATGGAGTGTCAAGTAAACTTACAATCAACATAATCAAGTCTGTAGTTTAGATACTTTGTTGTATATGATAATAAATTGATATATTAACGTTGCTGCTGACAGTTCATTTATGAACTCTTTGCCTACGGAATAAATATTCACAACTTGCCGGAATAAATTATGCAAAAATATTAATTTCCACATATGGTATGATGGCCCTAACATTTTTCCATGGGTACCGTAGGTAGGGTAAACTATATATTTTTGGAAAGGTGAGTTGTCTCACCTTTATTATGGGATATAGAAAATTTCTGGTTTAGGATTCTCCGAAGTACAAATATAAAAATAGTTCCAAATTGTTTATTCTTTCTCAGACCAAAATAGTTATCCTTCAGTGATTGACAGGCTTTTTAGGCCTATATATAGTCACTTAACATGTACTTAATCTCTAATCTGTATTAAATAATACTCTATTAATTGTTTTCTTTTGAGATATCAGATTAATACCCACTAAAGTATGGAAGCCTGCTATGGTCACTCTTCCAAAGATTGACCTCAGCTCAGAGAAATACAGTTCAGGAGGCAACATGTACATGTGTAAAGAGCTGCCCTACCATAGCTCTTGGGGCTGTACATGTATCTATGCTGGGTCTCGTTTCTGAAGAATGAAGACTGGTGTTAGGAATATATGTACATGTATGTAGTGAAATTAATGAATCAATTGAACTTAAACTTAGAAATAATACTATCTGACATGTCTGAGAACTGAAATATTCTGAGATGGATGCCTTGGCACTTGTGTTCTAAAACCTTCATTCAGTGCCAGAACCGGGTGTATGTATAATAGTAGTACCACTACATACGGATCAGCTTGGTATTCTAGCCAGTTTTTCGTGTGTTTGGGAGGGGGGGGGGGGGCTTTTCAAACAAATAGATACTATTTTGAATTGAAACTCTGGTAAAGAAATCTGCTGCTCAGGAAGCAACTATATCTCCACTATTGCTACCAGTCAATCAATAGTCTCTGAAAATGATACTCGGGTGAGTCGGGTATGACATTCAGTTGAAAACTATTTTTCCTGTGAGCCATTAATTACAAAATACTCATTTACAAATGGAAGTACAGTGCAATAAAATCTAGATTATGCAAAGAAAACTTCACTTGCAATGGATGGTTTCTGGCCCAACCCTCAATCAAGCAATAGCATTTATCTTCTTAACCACCTTTCTATATATGCCCATGGGCCTAGTTACAATCCTTAAGCCTTGGGGATTCATATAAATAAAAACTTATGATGGAAACCATTCTTGAATTGTTTGTTGTTGTTTTTTCAAGTCGAGAGAAAAAAACCCACGCACAACTTACAAAGTTACATCGCCCACACGGGATGGTGACGCCATGCCTTTCATTTGTTGCATTTCATGAAGCTATCTATATATTTTTACAATCATTGATGCTTTGGTGATTCGTATAAAATAAAATGTGATGATGGAAGCCTTTCTTGAACTTGTATGTTGTCTAGTCAGTAGAAAACAAAACACATTTTTTGAGTTTCCGCACACAATTGTCACATGACATGACGTTATTTGGCGATTCCCGATGTAATAAACTCTAAATCGAGGCTGAAAAAATGTAGCCAGTGCTTCATATATCACGGGACCGTTAAGTGGTCAATTTTTCGCTACGAGGCCGAAACAGTCAATCACAGGTGTGTTTAGATAAGGCTATCAAGAGGCTGCTGACAACGGCTTTCCGGCGCAAGTTCAAGAAACATGCTCGATTGTTGCTACAATAGTGGCACGCTTCATATACAATGCGTTTCAACTGAGAAAATACAAAAAATTATTTGTCGCTGTGATATTCTCTCTCAAATATATTTTCTCAATATTGTTCCGTGATGCTGCGCTCATAGACAGGATAAGGCACTCAACATTGTGCTATATTTACAGGTTGCATGTAGGGCCTAGCCATGTTGGACTGAGTTTCGTATTGATCTATATCAAGTTCTTCACAGTCACAAGCTACTGTTATCACTACTCCTTGATTTTTGCCTGGTCATGTTCATATCTCATAAGTTGTTTGAGTGTTATTGTATCCAGTCCTTAATGGACATGTAAATTGTGTTTATGATACAATAAAGTTGAATTGAATTGAATGACTTGCCGTAGGCAATGAGTTAAGTAACTTTTGGCAGCAATTAATATAAACAGTGTACATGTATATGTGTGTATAATTAGTGGAGGAAGGAAGTAAACTGGATAACAATGTTCACTAGAACTTTGGCTAAATACTACTTCAGTCACATTTGGAAAAAAAATTGAATAAGAAAAACTTCATGTATAAGGTATATCGTTGATACAGATGATACATATTAATTTGCATTGTGGCTATAATTAGATCAATAGTTATAAATAGGCGAAATGTTGGTTAGGCTTTACTGTCGTTAAATGTCCTAGGCCAATATTCCACATAAAGATAGCTTATTTTTACAAACTTAGGTACATATCAATACTAGTTTGTATTGACTGGGATGCCTGTATTGCTCCCTCATGTTTTCACAGAAAGGCCGGCATACAAGTAATGGTTCTCGTCGCCAACTGCATTGATTGTTGTCACAGAGTTCACATAGTCTTTCTTCAAGTATTTTATTACTCAACGCCCGGTATTAATACCGTACGCATCTTTCAAGTTATGACGTTACATCGCCTGAGTGACGTCCCTTTGCGCAGCGACAACGTCCTCTGGCGAAACGATAGGGCCAATCCCCTATCGCAGCAGGGTGTAAAGATTACTTAATTCAAGGACTATTTCAGTTGTGAAACATCGAGTTACGCTTTGATGGTCTTGGTAAAGGAGTATTATTGTAAGAGAAATAACATTGCGCTACCCCAAATATTGTGGGGTTTCGCCAAATGACGTTGTCAGTGCGCAAAGGGAGTTCACTCAGACGACGTAACGTCATAACTCGAAACACGCGTATTGGAAGTCTATACTCTCTAAAATATCTTGAGTGAAATTCACTCAAGGTTGAGTGGAAATTCATACCACTCAAGTATTTGAGTGAAATATTTCACTAAAGTTTAGTGAAATTTGACTCAAGTAATTGAGTGAATGTTACTTCACTCTAACTTGAGTGATTTTGTCCACCACTTGAGCGATTTATTGACCCAAACTTGAGCGGAATCCACTCAACTAGATAACTTGACATGAAGTCGTGCCTAAAACACATCTGAATCATGACTAAATCCAGGATCGCATTCCAAAGCATTCCAACGGCCCTGTGAAACCGGTATCTCTAATGTCGGTGCCTTGATATATTCCCATGTATGGCTAAACTAAGACAATGAAAGAAACAATTTCCATCACCAGGGATATCAATAATGTTGCTCTGAAATGCATCCATTAATTTCAGTTCAGAATGTTTTATGCTTTTTCTGGCATCAGAATTATCCCAAACACTGTTTGGTTGTGTCTTTACATAGTTGTGATCTATTGTAAAAATATCAATGACAACTGAGAATGAAGAAGAAAATAACCGGATTACAAAAAGTAGTTAAAAAAGATAAAATAAAAAAAATTATGTAAGGGGAGTAAATCCACTGTTTTATGTAGAGTTAATTCCCCTCGCTGTAAGTTTCACTTTCGGTTGGAGTTGCAATGCATATTCAGTTTGAGTGAAATTGAATATTTAAAGGTAGTATGAGTGTTGCAGCATAAGGCAGTTGAACTACCAATAGTTAAATATTCCTAGGTTATGAAAGTAACGACAGTAGTAAAATAATGTGCAACACTTATTTGTGTAGCAAATTTTAACAAACCTCTGCTGAAATCAACTCTTTGTTGAGCCGAAATATTAGAAAAGTTGCACTTGATGACCGCTGGTGTGTTGACAGTCCGAAGCGTATGACGTTGGTGTTATGAATATTCTTTCTAGCAGACGACAAGACTTTCTTGACTCGTACAAATTCAATTCAATTCAATATTTATTGTACTGAACACCCTAGACAGGGCAGAGTACATGTAGAACACGAAAGAAGCAGCATCAGCTTCGAACAATCAAATGTTCGCCCGATACAAATACAGGCGAGGTATGAACTTTATCGTAGACTCGTACCTTGCCATTGACTCGCGGAGATCTGATTTCCGTGCGAGCAAGGGAAAGGTACGAGTGTAAACTTTATCGCTGATAGGGATTTCACAATGAATATTTGGAGATTTTATTTGGAATTATTGTTTAGTTTTGTTTACTGGACTGATTGATTCATAAATAAATCACGTGTGCGTATGATTTCCAGATTTACAGAGAAAATCGTACCTCCCGTCATGCATCAAATCACAGAATTCAAGATGGAACCCACCATGAAACCGGAAGTTAGTCAATTCGGTAACAACATTTCCGATCGCTAAGGTAGTAAGGGTACAGGTCTCATTTGGACACACGCTCTATCTAAGAATGCGAACGCTTCGCGTTCGCATATTAAGTTGTATAGCCCGCCTGAAAGCGTATTATGTGATAACGATTTCCGACCGTTCGTGTCCGCTCTATATCTGAGACAGGCACAGTTCCATTTTTGTGTGAGTGGATAATCTTGAGGCAGATGTGTATTTTTGGACGCGTATCAACATGGTCTGGCCTACTAACTAGAAAATCATTGAACCATTCGTGTTAGCCAAGTTGACATGGCTTCGTTCGTTCCTACTACTCCATGATGCCTCTCGTTGAACTTACCTGTACACTCCGGGATCACACGGCTCCATGGGTCGATCGGCTCCATCCGGTAATAAAACAACCTCCCCCAGCTCTCACGCGGATCACGTGACCAACCGTACGAAGTTGATGGCGGGAGTTCAACCTGTTCAAGACTGATTTCAGACGGATGAGCTCTTCACGGCAATCAAACTCTATGAAACAAATGGACAGAGAGCTGAGAGGAGTTGTTTTATTGCCGGATGGAGCCGAACGACCCATGGAGCCGTGTGATCCCGGAGGGTGCATGTAAGTTCACTGAGAGGCAGCATGGCGAAGTAGGAATGAACGAAGGCATGTCAACATTCTTGTCCAGTCTATATCTATGACAGTTATTTATCCCCAGTGCAACTTACACCAGGTGGAGACGAGGTGTTGCGTATCAGAATTGAGGTCGAAGTCAAAGATCAAAGGACAATGTGATCTAAAAATACGAATCATTGAAATATATTTTTTTTTTGTGAGAGGATTTATATGGCGGAAAAGGTCGTGATGACACCAATACCAGAGAAATTAAAAACTATAATTTTTGTGTCAGTAGATAGGGGTGGACGACTGTTACGTACCAAACTTGACCGTTCAAATTATGGTTAAGGTCATTGTGACCCCGAATCAGAAAATTGTTAATAGTCGCATTTTTTTAGACAGTTGATAGATTAGGGGGAGATGATGTGTCACACACAAAAAACTGAGATCAAGGTCGAAAGTCAAAGTCACTGTGACCCCAAAATCAAGTCTCGATTTTTTTTATATCTGTGGAGATATCAAGAGGACGATGTGTTGTGTACCAAAGTTTAAGGTCAAGGTCAAACTCACTGTGACCCCATAATCAGGAAATCATTAAAAATCGACAGGATGACCTGATAACATATTGTCCATCCCCACCAAGATAGCAGTGAAATGATGTCTTAGTACACGGCTATATGTAAAGTGAATGACATCAGGGTCATGAGGTACATGTAAATGTAGCTCAAAAAGATCATTTTTCGGGGTTTCTGTTTGACACTGTATCTCCAAGACGATCAGTCTCTGGAATGTCTTTTCATTCTACTAGGCTAGGTTGAATCCAAATATATTCTGATGTTAATTAAAGGGAGAACTACATTGTATTCTTCATTATTTTGATGAAATCTTCGTCGACAAACCTTACTTGATTGTTTGAGGTTTAGTATTTTTTTTCGGGATAGGCCTTATTGTACTGTCCTGATCCGGGATAATCCTTAGAAACTGCGACAGGGACCCCAATTCCAATATTATATCCCCTTTGTATGGCAAAATGGCCCCAGGTAACTGCAATATAAAAGTACCAAAATAAAATTCTTACAATACAAGAAATTATTCAGTTGATATGAAGTACACCATTATATTGTGGACTCGGAAAAAATTCAAAGCCACTGAGTATCATGATTTTCGTGTAACAGGGCCTTGAAGTATTGCAAATTGCAAAATAGTTGATTCTGATGTAAAAACAATTCCTATTGTTCTCTGTAAACATATGCAGATAAACGATAACCATAACCAGATTTGGTCTACTACACGTATTTGAACAGGGAGTATGCTATATCAAGCTGAGTTTGGTTATGGTTTATCTTCACATGTTTATAGAAAGAAATATGAGGTGTTTTCAGTTAAAATTTACGATTTTGCACTAATACACTATTTCACGACCCTGTTATTCGAGAAGACTCCGTGCCTTGAGTATACAATATGATATTGTACTTCATGCTAACTGAACAATTTCTTGTGCATGTAATATTTCATTCGTGGCACTTTTACTGTACCTGTTCTGGGGCCATTTTACCCGTCTAAACATGCGTTGTCCTTTGAAAAACCCTGGATCTAGACCCAATATTGTACTCAGACTTTGCTATTGTATGCACTGTTTCGTGATCCTGCACAACTCACATACAGAATGGAATGAATACGAACACGAGTCTCAAGAAATATCTATCTGAAATATTGTGAATACGGGAACCGCGATCCTGTGTCTGATTTCCGATCATTAAAAGAAAATACATATTGAACAATAAAGTTCCACTTGAATGTAGGAGCATGAACTGTGACTGTTAAACCCTGAACATTAAACACCCTACTGAATCGACAAGTATGATTGTAGGTAAACACCGCCGGTCACGTGTCAAATCACAGTCAATGGTAGGTTTCTCGATGCTTTCGTTATCAAGCGTGGGTGTGTGTCTGACCAGACGACACTGACCACAGCCGAAAATGAACGATTTTCAGAATACCGATGATATGTGTCCAGTCATTTTTTTTGATGGAGAGATATCGTACTATATTGTCACGAAATGTAGGGTTATTACTATTTCAAGTTAACAGAAATTTTAAGCATTTTTTTTTGTGGCGAGAGGTGTTTTAGGTGTTGGTGAACCACCTTACTGAATCGACAAGTACATGTATGAGTACAGGTGAAAACCGCCGGTCACGTGTCAAATCACAGTCAATGGCAGGTTTTTCGGTGCTTTCGTTATCAAGCGTGGGCGTGTATCTGACCAGACGACAGTGACCACAGCCGAAAATGAACGATTTAAAGCATATCGATGACAGGTATGGTAACTGGTTTCCAGTCATTTTTTGAAGGAGAGATATCGTACTATATTGTCACCAAATGTAGGGTTATTACTATTTCAAGTTAACAAAAATTTTAAACATTTTTGCGGCGAGAGGTGTTTTTAGGTGTTGGTAGACAGTCCATGGTAGGCATAAGCATCGAATTATAGTGTAAGGCATTGAGCACGAAATGAACACGCGTGAACTTACTACCTGCCTCATATATCACTGTCTCATTTATCTCTCGATTCCTTTCACTTGTGTGTGTTTAAGAGGAATATGAACCATTAACAGTTTATTCTCTGTCTGTCTGATATTACGACAGTCCATTGTATCATCATCGGACCAATCGACAGTCCGTGGTAGGTCAACATGCACTTGTGAATGATGCACAGAGAGCACATCGTCTGATCCAGTGATTCGCCAAATGGACTGTTGCCAGGACAAATGGTACATGTAGCTACCATGGACTGTCGACATATCTGATATATAATCATATGTTGCCTCATTATAACATTGTAGCTGTTATGCGGCTTCAACGTGAAGTGATCCAACCTACAGTTCATGGTCGCATAACAATGGACTGGTGCATTCACCTATAATCATACTTGTCGATTCAGTAGGGTGTGGACAGTCCGTGGTAGGTATTAGCATCGAATTATAGTGTGAGGAAATGAGCCCAAAATGAACGCGTGGGAACATACTACCTGCCTCACGTATCACTGACTTATTCATCTCTCGATTCCTTTCACTTGTGTGTGCTCAAAGGAATAGACAACCTTTGATAAACGTATATTGCAAATGAAAGAACAATTCCAGGAGTGTCCAAAACGATTTTTATTTAAATTATGCATTTTTTTTCCAACCGAGTAAGAAGCCGTTAATGATAAATTCTGTGGCTTGTAAGGCCGCCGCCATTACGGCAAGTTTAGTGACGTCACTGGGCCACAGAACACTGCAGTGAACTGGAAGGACACGCACAGTTTGCCTTGCACTGGAATAATCGCAGCCCGATTGGCCAGCAGGTGTGGCTATACCTCCTTGTATTCTGTACCCTGTAAATACCGGCTGATGTTTGTACAATTACAATGATCTTATCTTATCGGGTTTGATCTGTCGGTCAGTCTGGACTAAGTGTCAAAAAAACACGGCATCGAGTTGTCTGATAAAATATGCTTTCGTTATAGGCTAATAATTTTCAGCTGATGGCTACGCCAACATGCGTCAACATAATTCATAATTGCGTCAACTGTAACTCACTGAGATTGTTTAATGTAAGGGGCCGTTCCCATTTATCGTTCGTGTTTCCATGGTTTAAACCATTTCGTTTAAACCATGCCACGAACGATGGGTGTATCGTTCGTTCGTTTTCTCAAAAAAACCATTGAAAAAACGAACGAAGAAAAAAACCATTGCGTTCGTTCGATGGTTTTCTATATAGTTTTTAAGGCTTTGACTGGATGGAGAAAAAACGATCAAAAGTAGTGCCGCCTGAGTGACGTCACACTAAGACACGCCAACACACTGCTTGAATGATGGTATACGTGAAGGCTGTTAAACCGTCGATAACAGGCCTAACGGTATATACCCGGCACCGTATTAAACTGACCACGGTGTATGTGCATTCTGATGAGGATGATTTAATGACGAGAAGCCGTACACATGATCATTCTGTTCAGAATATTTCAACTTAATTCAATTCATTCTGTTCCGACAACTGGTTTATATAGTTTGTCTTATTTTCTCAAATACCTGTATGCTGTCGGCATCAAGCAAATAAGATATATAATGTTAATATTATTAACCCATGTGCGGCCAGAATGCTTTCTTATGGGACCACTTTGGTTACAGTTGGGAATTGTGTGTTTGGCAGTTGGTTTGTGTTTCTCTTCGTGTACTTTCTGATTGTTTTAATATTGAACTTTTCTATCTGTCTAAAACAGGCAATTGCAGAAAAATGAGTACTGTGGATATTTGTGAAAATAAAAAAGGTAGCATGAAATGGTGAGGACAGTGATAAGACTGTTACATTGAGAGTGACAAAGAATTAATATTTGTATAGAATTGGAAAGAATTAAAAAAATCATTATGATTAAACAAATCCGCAAATAGCGACTTTTCGGAACGCGACATTCGGCACAAAGTGAAGAGTACGACATTCCGGCAAATCATATTTGAAATTACGATTTTCTTATCTTTGTTTAACATATGTCAACATATAAATAGACTATTTTAAGGGTTACCAAGTTTAAATGTTTGACTGCGAATATCTGCGACATTTCTGCAACTTTTTTCACATAGCAGTTGGTTTTAGAAATGTTGTGAATTTCTCATAAAGCAAAAAGCATTATATAAATATTCTATCACTAATAAAAACCTCACCAATCAATCACCATCAACCTTAACATGTGAAAAAAGTTACCGAAATGTCGCGGATAATCGTGAGCAACTATGATAACCTACAACTTGGTAAACCTTAAAACGGTATGTTTATATATGTTGAACATATGAAAAAAAAAATTGATCTGACAAAAAGGGGTGCCGAAATGTTGTACCCTTCATTTTGCTGTACTGTACCGTCTTACTATCTGACCACGGAAATTAAATATTACATAATCCCGATATTGACAAATAGTTTCAATACCAAAACAAACAGTCTAGAATATAATTATATTTTTGGTGTTCTGAAAGTATATCAGAATAGGAGAAAATCTTTATTGATAAATATATATTTGACAGCAGCTTGACTTGATGCTTCGTTAGAGGTTACCCAGTTATTCAGACAAATGATGACATTGAAGACCATGGGATGGACTGGTAATTCGATTGAAATTGTAGTTTACGGCCGCTTCCCATACGGATTTCGCGGCCCATCAACTCAGTGTTTTATTTACATTTCACGGTACATTTCTTAGTTCATTTGAGATCTTTTTCAGCGCTAAATATTAAAATAAATAATTAAATAATAAATAACAATGAGAGAACAGAGGGAGATATAAATAGGAGTTAGGAAGAATCTGCAAATTCACTCGAAACCGCAGAAGTTTAAAATGAACGCTCGATTTAAGATTTTGAGCACTTCATGTCAGCGGCCTCATGGACAAAGCAGTACCGTTGATAGTAGAACGTGTGTGACGGTAGGTCCAAAACTTCATTGCGCCCTAAATTGGGCGTTAAATACTTTATCTAGTTAATTTGCTGGACACATGAAATCAGCAACAAATAATACAAGGTTAGCATATTATTAAGGCACGCCTGCTAACAATGTGGTTTGAATTTTTTTCTTTCAAAGAAATTAAGCCCTCCGACCCCTCCCCTTCGCTGTTTTCGTAAGTCGACGCTTGTTCACATTCCGACTATGGTGTGACGTGTGAATCATCAACACCTCCAATTTCGATTGTCAAGCAGTCTTATAATCTCTTTCTTTGAACTTGTTTTGATATCTTTGGCAGAGAATTCGTCTACGGGAAGTTCATGTCGAGTTAATTTGGGAACAATCGGGCCTAACTGAGAAGAAAATAAATACAATAATATAGATTCATGGAAATAAAAAAAACGTTAAAACTCTTCAATTCCAGTTAATAGCCTTGCGTCCGGTTTACAATTATTAGAGGTCAATAGCCGCGTGAGATAAACATCACTAAGACTGAGTTGAATTTGCAATCAACGCCTCTAAGTATTACCCGACATGAAA
>JAVTVY010027934.1:0-10208 GCA_036873755.1 Hanleya hanleyi | reverse complement strand
ACTAAAGTCATAACTTCATCGTCAGCGCTCATGAAGCCACTTGAGTCTGAGTACATCTTTCAGTGAATATTAACGAAAGAACAATTGTCGTCTTGGAGACATCTTACGTTGCCCACAACTGTAACTCAATGGGATTTAAGTAAAAAAAAACGATACATCGATCGATGGATCACCGTTGTCGACAGAAGACGAATTAATTGCATCTATCATCTGCATTGGTCATGACAAACTAAAGACACAAGTATTGGCCGATGGAACATGGCATCGGAAGTTCATAATATCGACAAAGGGACAAAGCGAAAATGTATTATTTAAAACGTTCCTGGAAGCTTACTGTTAGTGGTTTTATCAGTACGGAGGACATCACCTTAACGATTTGCAAGAAAGGCTTTGAGTAAGCGATTGCATTAAAGTTATTTGATTCCTTGTCATTATAGCACAAAGTACAATACATCTGAATATATTATATTGACTGTCTGTTTCCTGGTCATTATTTTAGGCAAACTACAACATATATATAAACTGGTAACTAGATCTGAAACAATTGATAACTTTGGCCGTACAGTGGCCTTATGGCACAAAAGTAACTGCCAAAAGCTATGTCAGAAAGTCAACCGTCCCTTACTTATCGGGACTAGTGACTGGGGGAAACCTCCGATCCAGCCAGTCACATGTCCATCGGCTCTCTCCGACTTCATTCGCGATTGCTCGGTCTATTCCGCCGGCGCCATCTGGCCTCGCGCATTAATGCTGGCGGGGTTTTACAGCTCTGCGTGGAAGTTTAACACAACACAACTTAAAAGATGTGTGTTCTCTCACCTTGCACTAGTTCCCCTAATCAGATAAAGTAACAAAATACTGAATATTCCCATGATTCTGCCTCGAAAGGCCTCGTCTTCTGGCTTCTCGTGATTATATACAGCTGACATGCGCTATACGGAGTTTGGGCAGGAAAATCTGCTCGAAAATAGTTTCAACATGGCTGACAATATGACAATCAAGTCACTATATCCTATCGTACCGAGTGTCTCCGGCTTATTACCGAGCAGAGTCAGGAAGTTCCGTGAGTGCTGCCTCAAACTCGGTATCGGGGAGGTCATCGGACTCCTTTCTGGATATGATTTTGACGTAGACCATTGGACTTTGCTGGCCACTTTCCATACTTTTCCTGCTTATATACCTTTCCGACGTTGCGAGACGTGGAATTCCTTTGAAAGGCTTCTAGCAGACAATCTTTGCACTGCAACATACATCGAGTTTGATAAATTTTGATAGACAACGAGATTATCTCTGAATAATTAAAATTTAGAAAAAGTTAAATACTATTTATATGATTTTTCATGAATAGCCTTCAAAATCAGGGTTGTTTCCTCTGTTTTCTTGGTCATCAAATTGAGCGTGTGTCCATTCTCTTAACACGGTCTGAAGCTTAAAAAATGCGCTCTAAATCTAAATATGCTTTCCCTCATACTACGCAGTTATGAATACAAAAACACACGTTATTCAAACAGCTAACTACCAATATTTACTCCAGCGGTCTACCTTACTCAGATTGTGAAAGTTTTACATCGAAAACTGATTACTGCTTCCAGTGAACTCTTTAATATTTCAGCGCTTACTAAGAGATACATTTTGGTGCTACCAATTTGAAGAGCGATTGATACCAATTGAATTATCCACAACGAAAAATAATTCTCATACTTCTATTCTCTGTCGAAAAAAGTCTAAATACAAGCCTTTAGTTCGCCATTCATTATTGAGCCGTCGTTCATTAAAGAATTTCCGCGTCCGTGTTCCAAAGACATTCCATATAACAGCATTAGTAAAAAATTTAAAAAGACAAAAACAACTATAGTATACATAACCGTAGGCTAATTTCCTCCAAGAGAGAGCGGTCAACAGTTTTCAATGATGCCGGGAAGACCTCATGATGTTCCAAAACTATCAAATTCATATCGCTGATCAGCATTCCTAAATCATATCAAGATAAGTTGTTATCTGGACAAATGTATCTGTCACTCTTTGATAGTGACTGTTCATATGACTATGGCCGACTAGACGTATGACCATACCAACAACCTCGCTGGGGGTCTAATAATACCCCAGCCACCATTCAGATTTTTGGACAGGATTCCCGGCAGCGCGCACATCGCCGGAAGTGACATCATATATAGTAAAATAGATGTTTGCCGAACATTTCGATTACTTCTCAAGTCTGCATAATACCTCTACTTGACCTAGCGTTAAACAGAATTATCTGAAGATTATTTTCCCTGTTTATCTGGACAGAGCATAAGAAAAGCAGTTCGCTCATGCGCAAAACTGAAGGAGTTATTCGGCCGGATTCAAACTGAACCGTGCGTACGTGGGTTTTCCCGTATACGTCATAGCAACGTAGAAAAGGTCAACTTCCGCTGTTGGAGGCAGGGATGTTAATGAGCCTGTGAAATGGAGCATGCTGTGCTGGGAAGATGCCATACATAATCTATATTTGCTGCTACGTTCTGCTGCCAATTGGGGTTCATCTGGGTAAAAGAAGCTCTTACTATCAAGTTAATCAACATCATAGCAAGAACTCCGACAAGCCCGTCTTTAAGATTTGATGCGTCATTTATAGTGGTGGTATAAGTTCTCTTGTTAGAGATGACAGTGATTGGCAGGGTCCCAGATCAGCCAATATTGAAAGTGTGGATAAACTGATCAAACCGCTACACGATCGCATTGAAAGCCCATTGATTCGGTCGGTTAAGAGCCATCAGTCCATATATCTAGCTCTGTTTGGCTGTCATGTCCGTCTGTGAGGCTTCAATAGAGGACTGGATCAATCTGAGTGTAAGTAAGTGCGAACATCCCGAAGTATCCAGATAGAATAAACTTGTTTCAGTATTGAAATCCACCTTTGTATCACAACGGGCCCATCATCTCAACACGGACGTCAGATCCGACATTCATCAAGAGGGCGAAAGCCGTAGAGTTTTTTCGCCTCAATAATTCAAAGATCATGAAATAACATTTCAATTAACCATAGATAGTTTCCAGGGAGAAGTGGCCAACTGTGGAAGCCGGATTTGGCCAGTGGCTCCGTCACCCTCTACAAGCAAGGGTCGCCCTCTGCCCAGGAGCGTGAATTTGAATGTTTGAATTGATGCAATTCGAGCATTGATGATGAATAAATGAAAGAAAGAGGAAGAGTGTTACTTTCCTTTATAATATTCTAGAAATAGTTACGTCCCGTGTTGTGACAGAGCGGCGTAACTCTTTCTGGAATATAATAAAGGAAAGTAACTCTTCCTCTTTCATTCAGTTGGTCTCGTATTAATCATCATCAATTCTCTATTTCCATCAATCAGGTTCAAACTTATGTGCCTCTGTCCCCAACGGTCGACACGAAATACAGGTTATACAGGCAGAAGACAAAGTTCCCAGCGGTTACTCTAGTCTGGAGGGGTTTTTTTCTGGTTGAATAAAAAAATAAAATGGCTGCCTCTTCGATCTAGATTGTTTTCACATTATTGATGCTGATGATGTGCGTGATTTCTTAGACCGCTGAGCATTCAAGTATACTTCTAAATGGAAGAGAAAATTATCTCCTGGGCTATTGGGATGGGTTAACCTACAAAATGCAGTCATTCACCGTAGCGGATCCATTTACTAAAAAAAGAGCCGCTAGTCCCAAGGTATATTCCATGCCACGAAGATCTTACAGTGAAACATTCTTATCGACTATAGATTTTAAGATTGTAAGAGATTCTTTTATGGAGCAGCTACTTTAGAAGATCTTTTTAGTCGGGTGAAAGAAGACTGTATCTTAGGTTATTTGAGAGAAATCGGTTTGTTGCATAAGGTTTAATGTGTTTATGTTTTAATGCGTTTGAATACTTAGAATTTTGTTTGATCGTCGCTATTTCGCTGGAATATTGCTGAACGCGACGTTAACCCTTAATTCTCTCCCTCTCCATTTGTAGTGTAGTTTATGTTTACTTTTGGTTCTTGTGATGTTTTTAGAATATGCAGTCAGTATACTTGTCTATGGGGTCTTCTTGTCTGTACGCCGGCATCTTTTTCCACCATCTTTTTAATGAAGAGTGAAATATGTTAATAACATACATTCCTGTATATTTATCTGGATCATTTCCAGCAGCGATAAATACGGCGACAGACACAGGCGCTTTAATAATGTTATATTACAGACTTACACATTTTGATATCTGTGCGTTTGTCGCGAGTATCATGGAAAACTATAAAAACAGTAAACGAATGAAACCTTCGCGTTGCTAAATGGATGCATCCTTGATGTGTATTTTGGTATAATCATCCGACGATAGACTGATTAAAATATTTTTGATCTGCAATAAAATAGATATTCAGCTTAACGAGTATCAGAGCCGATTGATGATCCATCGTTCGTGTTCACCAACGCTATTCTGCTCTGACTTCTTTTGGTGATTGTGTGGAATTAGTTATACGGGCTTTTACCTGGAAAACATACCACCATGTTTGGCCTCAAATCGAGTGTTATAGATACTGAATTGCGAGCTAGATCATCGTTATGTGTGGATCCTCTTCATATAAATTTTTCATTAGTAGATAAATACCATCAGATTGTAGGCTCATACTGTCAGATATACCATTTGGTTGCACTGGGGCTAAAAACGTTGTGCGCCGCTGAGTGGGCCCAACTTGTCAAAGCTAAGGGAGCTTCTTGAAATTGGGGCATACTAGGAACTGGCATAAGGCATTCCACACAGAGTGGCATGGTGCGCCGTGTTGGAACTCCTAGAAACTCCATGAAATAAGTAGATCAAGTTGGCTTTAAATCACGGCACTATACTACTTCCATGCCATACAGTTTGGAACTCGGCAGACAAAGGATGGCTTATGCCATACCATGCAGCAGCATGGGGGGAATGGCCTAACTGGAACTCTAATCCATCCAGATCAGAACACCAAACTAGGCATGGTCTTTCCCATTTGAATAACCGGCATATGCCATCCCTACCAGGGAACTCGGTTCCTAATTTCAAGAAGCTCCCTAAACATGACTGTGCTCTCTTTTCAAATAGTCGAGCAGCTAATGTATTCCTTCCTATATAAGATTCACAATGTCCATCCCTCACTATGCAGATACACCCTTCTCAATCTCTCAATTTTTCTTCCTTGCCAACCTCGCCCCGCAATCAAACTCTTACTCATTCGCAACCTCGCTCTCCCACAGCCTCGCTCCCTGGCAATCTCGCTCCATGGCCGCCTCGCATCCTTGCAATCTCGCCCGGTCTCTTCGCTCTCTCGCTCTGTCGCTTTGCTTTCTTGCAATCTCGCTGCCTCATCCTGTGAAAATCAAGACGAGGAAGTGAGGGAGCGAGATGGCATTATCCGGCTATCATCGTGCTTGCCGTGATACAAGGTCAGATTTCGAAACTTTAGGCAGACTGAGCAATGGCTGTCCACGAAGTTCTTATCTTCCTCGAAGCAATACTGCAGAGTAGAGCTTCGCTGTAGAATCCACCTTATTGAGAGAATATGCAAGTTTCGATGATCCGTGATCAGAATTTCTGAGTGTACCGGGATCAATGCAATCAGATAGCGGGAGTTCTTCTGTTTGTGATGAGGGTCACATATTCGATGTATCTTCCTTAGGCCAATCAAACTAAAATGGAAAGAAGCGGTGTGATTGGCTGAACCATATCACAAAGTAAGCACGAGGTTACTTTACCCTTGTAATTATCTCTTGAATATCAACATCTGGTTTGACCGTCATGCTGCTGAATTGAAAACTGAGATCCTTTATGTATTCAATTAATAGGTTTTTTAAATTTATTTTAATGAATGCAGATGGAGTTTATACAAAACCGCGATCGCGATTAGGAAGTTGTGCTAATGGAATATAAATTGCGTTTTTGTAGTCAAAATCGGCAAATAACGTAATTCGATTGTTCCAGCAGCTGAACAGGGTTGCAATCGATACATGGGCATGTTTCGTGTTGAACATTTCAGAAGCTTTCCGATCGGTTGGCTGTTGGATAAAATATCATGTTTGCTCATACAAAAAGAGAACTCGTGATACAGTACCGATTCATCTAGAGAAAAAAAATACAAAAATATGCAAATCAAAATAAAGTATCGCGTATTGTCGAGTCGTGACTAAAGAGCCGTCACCGTCTGATAACCATAATTTGGCCGTTTACAAAAAATTCAATTTATTTAATGATATTTACATGTTTATTTAATAGATAACACTCCCCGCAGGTTTTCACAGTCGTTTTTTTTAAGATCAGACAATGCAGTCTCTAATTGTCAAATGCTTTCACCACCTCGAGGCGATTTTTGGTAGGATACGTAATAGTAATCGACAAACTTCGAAATGTAAATTGCGCAATTATTGCAAGTGGAAAATCTGAGCACTTTCAATTGATCAAAACTAAAGCGACACAGAAACATTTTGTTTATCCTACAGTAACCTGTAATGAGGTTTATAACTGTTATATCCTCGGGTAATATTTTTATTTTTCCTGATTTAAGAGAGAAAACAAATCTTATTTTCTCATGATATTCAGTGATAATGAAATAAACATGTGCATCTTGGCCAGCTAATTTCACATTTCATTAAAAAATAACTATCTGGGCAATATTAGTCAGAAGTATTTACGTATGATAGTCCCATGCGTTCGATTAATGGAAATGTATATCATTAGATTAGACTATCTGGACGGAAATGGCACTCGTCAAACAGCCTACAACACTAGACTATCGCACAGTTACAACGCGAAATACAAATGCGTTACGTAGGGGATTATGGGTGTGACTAAGTATTTACGTTTTAAACACTGCGTATTCAAATTTCACCATCAGATCTTTCTCTTGCTGCAACACTCCATTTTTTATTTGAATCCACGCCAACACGACACGTACCAATCGTACTGGCCAATTACGTCACCTCACGTGTTGTAAGCAGGGGGTCGGTGAACAATGCATTCTCGCTAGTCCAATGTAAGGATGCAGAATTATACAGTACAGGGCAGAAATAACTTAACATGGGACGCAACTTCATGCACAGTCATGTAAGAGTCGCGCTCTTGTTCTCCACTCGACGTGTCAGCTTTTAGTGCAGCATCATTTTAACCGCGATTTGCACATGAGGGAATCGCGATTTGCACACGAGGGAAACGCGTTCAAGGTTTTTGTTCGTTATTTCTGCCCTGTAATGTAGTTCATTTGCTTCTGGTGTTACTCAATCACCTCATGTACGAATCAAACACACCATATAAATGTCGTGGAAAAAGATGCTAAAATACTGACAATAAGTCATATGGCCCGCACAGGCCAATATTCTGACCACATATCTAAAAACACCACGAGAACCAAAAATGATCCCTGCGATGACTTGTATCTCAGCCACGCTTTTATTGTAGCTGTTCACGTGGACATCTTGAAAGCTATTCCCGAACAGAGAGAGAGAGAGAGAGAAAGAGAGAGAGAGAATTAAGGTTTAACGTCGCATTCAGCAATATTTCAGCTATATAGCGATGATCAAACAATATTCTTAGTATTCAATTCAACAACTTAGTAAACTATTGCGTAAAAACTGGTATAAACATTAAAATTTGTACAACAAACCAATCTCTCTCAAATAATCTAAAATACAATCTTCTTTTACTCTGCTAAAAAGATCTCCCAGCACAGCTGCTCGATGAAAAGTATCTCTAACAAACTTAAAATCTATGCAGTCTATGAGAATATGTTTGACCGTGAGATCTTCATGGCATGGAATACACCTTGGAACCAGCTCCTGTTTTAGTAAATATTCGTGGGTTAATCGTGTATGACCGATCCTACATCGTCTAATCATGGCCTGATCGAAACGTTTCTGGCTGTTCATATGCGTATAGAGAGAGAGAGAGAGAGAGAGAATTACGGTTTAACGTCGCATTCAGCAATATTTCAGCTATACAGCGACGATCAAACAAAATTCTAAGGATTCAATTCAACAACTCAGTAAACTATTGCGTAAAAACTGGTACAAACATTAAAATTTGTACAACAAACCAATCTCTACCAAATAACTTAAAATACAATCTTCTTTTACTCGGCTAAAAAGATCTTCCAGCGTAGCTGCTCGATTAAAAGTATCTCTTACAATCTTAAAATCTATGCAGTCTATGAGAATATGTTTCACCGTGAGATCTTCATGACATGGATTACACCTTGGGACTGGCTCCTGTTTTAGTAAATATTCGTGGGTTAATCGTGTATGACCGATCCTGCATCGTCTAATCATGGCCTGATCGATACGTTTCTGACAGTTCAGATGAGAATAACCAACAGTTTTTTTGAACTCGTGAAGTTTGTTATTATCCATAGTATCCCATAAAGATTGAAACAGCTTTCTTACATAAGCGCAGATAGATGGGATTCCAACAGGATCAACCTCTTCATCTAGAGCTGCCTTAGCCAATCTATTTGCTTCTGGTGTTACTCAATCACCTCATGTACGAATCAAACGCAACATATAAATGTCGTGGAAAAAGATGCCGAAATACTGACTATAAGTCATATTCCCCCCACAGGCCAATATTCTGACCGCATATCTAAAAACACCACGAGATCCAAAAATGATCCCTGCGGTGATTTGTATCTCGGCCACACTTTTATTGTAGATGTTCACGTGGACATCTTGAAAGCTATTCCGTATATGGCCCTTAGTACAGGCTTGAGCGGTATTAGATACAAATATCCGAGAGTAATGATGTATTAGTTCTATAAAGTCATCCGATGAAATGCGATAAACTATGTACAACAACCCTAGGAAGAAATGGGACTGAACTGGACTCTTAAGTAACAGTTTAAAAACATTTAGTGTCGTTTAAGTTGCGTATCACACTCGTTATATTATTGAAGCCTAAGTTTTCTGACCCATTGCACCACATTTTGTAACTGATTTTACTTTCTGGTTGGTTAATTACATAAAATCGTTAATTGGCTACGGATTTTGCTTCTTCTGGCTCTGTTTTAAGAGCCATGTTCGTGGGTGCAAAACACAAACACTAATTAAAAAAATAATACAGAATACCATAAGGACGATCATATATTTTTAAGCCAATTAAAGTGTTTCAACTGCTCATGTGCAAACAAACTATATTGCCTGGTGTGTAACAACGACGAGAACAACAGATTCGAAAACACCAGTTTCCTGGCTTGTTGGATATGTGGTGGTAGATGAATACGTACATGTATGAAAAATCTCAAAACAAAGATTTGAAGAAAAAAAGTATTATATTTATTAATTTTTATAATTTATTGTAAATGTATGTATTCATCTACCATGACATATCTCACCAGCCAGGCAACTGTGGAAAACACTGAAAGGGAACGGAACGCGATCTGCTCTGCAAGATGGTCAAGGTTTGCCTATAGCTAAGGAAAAGCCCTTGATGTAGTACAAGTATGGTACACATTGTTTAATCATTCCAAATTTTTATTTTAATATTTGGAAGAGTAACAAGAGAATATCTCGTCAAAACATTAACAATGATCTCATATGAACAAGTGTGGATAAAATATTTCCGTATTATTTCAGTCTTTGATCCAAATATGTTAATATGCCAAGTAGAAGCATGAGTTTGTCGGACACCGTGCTCAACAGTAGCTAGTTTCACATGGCATTTAAAGGACATGGCAATTAGAACGTCTAGTATCAGCGATACATGGCGTTTGTTCAGGGAGGTGTCCAATTTACTCGAATACGATTATTGGTTGCTCATTGATCGGTTTTGTCTGCAACTGTTAATTGTTATTCTAGAGTTATTTGATCCATTCGATTCGTCCATTTACCATTTGCTTCGCCGACCGCCAAGGTTTTCTAATATTGAATTGTATAGGCACTTACATCAGTACTTCAAAGGCATTTTGTAGATTATTTGGCTTGTATCGATGATACCCACACACAAAATGTGTTGAAAGTTTACACGTCTTAGTATTTCTAGTGTTAAAGTTGATTCAAGGAATCAATCTGAATAAATGTAACAAGGCTCCGTTGAGCGATTTTAAAATATCTGCGAACAACGTAAGTTTAAAATCGCACAGATTAAATAATTAATGGTTCAACTGTAACACTGAAGTTCACTGACTTCAACACAGATTAAATAATTAATGGTTCAACTGTAACACTGAAGTTCACTGACTTCAACACTATAGAACGACGCGAATGGGGA